>JANHGB010029025.1:0-13405 GCA_026283785.1 Coracopsis vasa | reverse complement strand
CTCGCCTTTCCTGAAGCCTTTGTATCTATTATTCCAGTTAAGTGCCTTCTATAACAGCTTTCTTTTCTTTCTGTGGGAAAGACTGCCTAATATAACATTTGCGACTGGTTGCAGCTTCTGATGCCTTTCTTACACAGGTGGCAGATTGCCACCTATTTGTATTTTTTCTTATCCTTACTCTTTCCTAAAACCTTTTTTCTGAAGTCTTATTGTTGTTGATATTAAAATAATGAGCTTATATTTATTTTGATTGCTTTGTGTCCTTACTTAAATATTCTGCTACTATGTTAGCTCCTTCAGTCATGGAGTTGTATTTGTCAATTTAGGAGGTATATTACAGGTCTGACTTATAGGACTTTTCCTATTTCTTTGACTAAAAGAGGCATTTTCTAGAATGAAAACCAGCAGAGTGGGTCTCAAGAAAATCCTATAAACCTAGGAAAAAGTTGTGGAGTTTTTGTTTGGATTTTTTTTTTTTAAATGAGAGATATTAATGTGTGAAGGAGTCAATCCTACATAGACCCCCAACTGCAGTGAAATAATAATAATTAAAAAAATGCTTCCAGTTCATCAATTATTCGTGCATTAGCTGTTGGAACAGATGAGAACTGCTTCCTTACGTTCTTTGTACCCTGGACGTTTTCTGGTTTCAGTGGCTAAAAAAGCATGAATGACTCTCGTGTGCTGGTCTCTGTGCATGACTTCAGCCGCATATAACATAGTCTTCTAGGGAATGGTAAGTGCTCCATCATTATTAATGGCTTTAGAACTGGGTTCAACAGTAGTGTAAGCTTAAAAAGATCCCACGAGTCAATGAGAATATCGGTCAGAAATGTCTTGGGTTTAAGTGCCTAGCAAGTAAAACTCTTTTGAGGCAGAATAGAAAGAATATCACAAAAGCATATCATTTGGTAACAGAAGCTGCTGAACTAGCAAGAATCAGAGTAAAAAGGGAGAAAATTTGTGTGGTAAATGGCTGGTTTGAGCAGATCCTCAACCAAACAGCAAATCTGCTTCATCTTTAAATAAGCAAAGCAATACTTAAAAGTAAGAAAACCAGAGGTGCAGATTGCACCTGATCTTGTCTTTCCTGGAGAAGTTGCACTATTAGACATCAACATGACAGAGAGTGAGGTTTTAGAGCATACTGATCATTTAGATGGCACCGGTGTGCAGGTCACAACAAGAGGGGTTTAAAAAAGGAGTTTCCCCTCAAACTCATTAAACTGGTTCTGGTTCTGGAGGAGTGTGAAATACCAAATGGTATTTGTAGGCTTTTGTAAGAATACAGGCGGATGTGCAATATTGCATGTATTCTTTGTAGATTTTCCTCTGATATAATAAAAACAAAACAAGAAGTGGTGTGAGGTCTGGTAAACTTGTAAATAATTTCTTCAGAAAGGAAAATCTCTTCTCTTATGCAGCTGTCCAGAAGATCAAGCAGCAATGATGCTGGAGGTAAACTTGTGTGGTAGATCAAAGTTTGTCTGAAGTGAAAGTATAAATAGGATGAATCTCTTTAATGTGTGTGTGTGTATGGGAAAGCTGACTGCAGGAGGAGTGAGGAAAGGGCTCAGAGTTCAGGGTTAGATCTTGTTCATATAGTGTATTTAGGATGTAATAAAAACAGGATGGGAAGGAAAACCTGCAGATAATATTCAAAGAAAATGTGTATCTTGGAAATTGGCTGTATCAAAGACAAAAGAAGGAACTCATTCTCTTTTCCACTGGAGAACTTCAAATGCTACCAGTCTGCTGTACTTCCCACTGTTATAGGCCATTAGAAACTCATAGTTCATTCTCAGGCCTGTCATTCTCAGGCACTCCTTAGATTGAGTTCTTGCTGCTGGAGAGGGAAGGAATTGCAGGATAGGTGAAGGGTGTGTAGAAATAGTGAGTAAATAGTTAAGCAGCAAATAGTTCTCAAAAGCCACACTGAGCTGTGGGCATACATGTGAGTATTTTTTAGTTCTGAGGTTTAACTTCAAGCCCTGAAAAGAAACATTATGGGGGTTTGATTTTTCAGCTCTTTGTTGAAAGTGTGGTTTTGTTCTGGGAACTGATGAGTGAAAAGTGATACCTCATTCTGCAGTACTCATCCAAAAAGAAAGCCTGTTATAAACTTTGAGAGGCATGGGCTTGCTCATGCTTGCTTCTTAATACAGTGAATAACTCTGTAAGATTGGAAGCTGGCGGTTTTTTATGGTTGCAAATGAACCGTATTTATTTCTTGGATTATATATCTTCATATATATATGGAATATGTATATTATTATGATCCAAAATGAACAGAAAGTTCATTCCATTGTGCAAAGGCTGTGACTTCCCAGGCTGCGAGCTCCTGCGTGGCAGCTGCAGAAGTATCTCTTACCGCCATCTTCTGGAAGTCGCTTAGAACTACAACCTCTGTCAAAAGTGCTTGGCAGTGCTTGCGGGTCTTAGGATTTGCAAGTCAGAATGGGAAGTAGGTGAGTTTTAGTGAAATGTGTACTGATGAATATTATCTTCTTTCTTCAGCCCATTTGTCAGGCAGCTTATAACAACGATTTCAATGAAGTTCAGTTCCTTCTGAAGCGTGACAGCAACTGCCTGAATATCCAGGACAGCTTCAGTGGAGACACCCCCTTAATTTGTGCATGTAAACAGGGAAACAACAGGATAGTTAGCTATCTTCTAAAAAGAAATGCTGATGTCAACATCAGAAACAAGGTAAGTGGCCACCCTTCTGTAGCCTTTCTTTGCCTCTCTCTTTTTCTCCACCCTGGGTAAAAGGAAGGTCTGAAGGACAGCCTGTCCATCTCTCACAAAAGTATGCCTATGGAGAAACTGACTCCACAAACACCTGCCTTATTGCCACCGCAAACCTGCTTTTGTCGTGCTACAGAACAATAGCATGACACATAATAGTGTGCTGGGGGGCAAGGAGGGAAGCCTTCCACTGTTCTTCCCATGTTCCCTATTCTAAATACCTATTTGTCATGCACAGGAGCTGTGACTTGCTATTTTCCTTAAGGTGATGAGGAAGTGTGGTTTTGTGGTAGGTTACAAATAAAAAGTAGCTGAAAGGTGTGTGGTTAGGTTTCTTTAGTAACTTATGATGTTAGGGGTGATAAATAACCAGGAACCCAAAACTTTGTCAATTCTATTGTATTATCTCATACTCCAAGGCAATGCTTAGCAAATTCCTATAAATTTGTGAACGATCTTCTGCCTCTGGTTTCCAGTGCATTTGTTTATTTCACAGGAAGGCAGCAAATTGTCATGAGGTCAGTGGCATATTCTAGCCCATCTCTTCTTCTTGATGCAAAAGGCTCTCTATCATACCTCAAAGTCCCTTTGAAAGAGCTCAGAATTTTGAAGTAAGGTCATTTTAATTGCATTGGCAGCCATTCACTAGCTGTGCTTGCCTTTCTTAAATGTTTCTTTGCTTCACCTTCACAGATGGAATCAGGCCTTCTGGTGCAGAGCTCAGCTGTGTTGCTCAGGAATGAGAATGGGAGCAGAGGATGGCACAGAAAAGCTTTTCTGCTTATTTTGGCCACAGTGTAACACTGTAACCTGGTTTGTCTAACTCCAGTTTGACAACCTACAGGAGATTTAACTCCCAGGTTTACAGCTCTGCCATTTAGTTGCTTTGGTACACTTGTTATTCATAGGTTTTTTTAAACTCTGTTCTCACTAGAGAATATAGACAGGTATTGCTGCTTGCCTGTGTTTCTCGTGGTGCCAAAGGAGATGCCATAAACTCTCATATGTCTTTATTTCTGTAACCAGCACCTCTATAGGAAGAGTCACTGTGGGGATTCTTCCTACTGATTTAACTTGCTGGGTGGCAGTAGCAGCCACATGTCTACTCTGCCCTTTCTCCCTGCAGCCATGTCCAAGTTTGCAGACATACACATGGAATCCTTTGGATCCTGCATCCTTTTTGCACGGGTAGCCCAATTTATATGAGCCTGTATATGTTAAATATGCTTCTGCTTAAGGAAGTAAAATACATGTGTCTGTTTCTGCTTGAAAATTAGAAAATATTTCCAGTTGATAACCTAAAAGAAAGTCTATGAAATATAGAATGGTCTACTATTGTCAATATTAAATAAATATAATCAGATTACTGAATCTGGTACTAATCAGAGTTATTTTGTGTTTAGAAGGACCGCACTTGTCTGCATTATGCTGTGAGAAAAAGGTTCACCTTCCTTGACTATGTGCTCATCATTATCCTCATGCCAGTGATGCTTATTGGATATCTTCTTATGGTGAGTCTGGATGAAAGCAGGAAAAACCCTGTACCTTTTCCTTTCCTCTTGTCACCTTTCTTATGGCAATATTTCACGCCAGGAACCTGTATAGGATATGGACTGCTTTTTTAAAGCAAAGACTGATGGAAAACAACAGAAGAAGCAGGGATTTTGTCATGACTATAATTGGTGAAGCAACAGAACTGTATCACTGCATCAGCCTGGCATTTGCAGAAGCAAATTTCTTTTAGGAAATAATGCAGCATTTAGCCATAATCTACTTTGTACTATATGCAGATGGACTGTCTTACAGTGTTACTCCTTCCCTTGCACCAAACAGGTCTCAAAGACTAAACAGAACGAAAACCTAATCAAGATGTTGCTTAGAGCTGGAGCCGATGTGAATGCTACAGACTTTGTAAGTGGGTTTATACAAATGCAGATGTGTTTCATATGCATGCAACAATGCTAATAGACTTACAAGTCTTCCAGCAACATAGTCCTGCTTTCAGGGTAGGATCTAGGACTGAACTGACTGTCATGCACTAGGAGAATTCAGTGTTTCCCCTCGACACTTAGGCAATGGTGTTGAGATGCACACAGAAATAATTCTCCACTGACCAGCTAATTCTCCCTTTCTGACCAATGCCCTCTTAAAAGAATCCAGGCAAGCTAGGTTGAGACACTTACATATTAAATACCTAATCCTATGAAGATTCTAGTGATATAAGGGTCTGAGTTTATCATTATTTATGAGTTCTTGGACTGGAGCAGATTTGAGGGCAAAGACCATGCCACAGTGCTAAACCCTGTGTCTTCTCTTGGTCTTCAGAATGCTCTGATCTGCCATATGTGGAGTTCAGTATCCACTATCCTACTTGGGTGTGGAAGAGAGCTCCTCTACTCTAAGGCAGAGTAGGACAACACCTAATTCTAGCAGCAACCAAGTTTTAAAACTGAAGTGTGAACGAACAGTTAAGACATAGTTGTTGAGATCAAGATCATGGAATCCTCTGAAGTTAGTAAAGAACTATTGGCCTCCTGCTGAAGGTAACAGACCTGTTTTAGCAGCTGCATCCTAGGGAAGGAACGATATTTTTGTTCCTGTTGCTCTTATGCAAATGTATTTTTTTGTTGGGTAGTGTCATGCCAGGAAATGATACGTCTTTTGCATCCAGGTGTTAGGGGGAAGCTGTTAAGGCTTCGTAGTAGTACTTAGGTAGTCGTACTTACCTGTGGTTTACTAACAAAGTAATAGAACTAAAATTCATCTGCTTCTGTTTCCCTTCAGTCAGGCAGCACAGCGCTTCACTATGCTTGTAGAATGAACAACCAGGCAGTTATTCCTCTACTGCTTCAAGCTCATGCAGACACTTCTTTAAAGAATCAGGTAAGAAGGTGAAGTTGATAACTGTATTTCCTTATTGTGATGGTGAACCAGTACATTGTAGGCCTTAGCTGGTGTACAGCAGTTTAAAAAAAGGATGCATAGCTTCCTGGCAGCAGACTTGTTTGCTGTGGGGTTTAAAGCAAAGTTTGCTCCATTGCCTTTGCTGGCGAAAGCAACTGTGAAGTCCAAATCCCTCACTGCTGGATTTCTACCAGTAAACATTCTCTGAATGTCTACTGGATCTTCATGGTACCTCTTCTTAACTCAGAACTGCTCTGCAGTTGTTCTTAAGATGCAGGCTGCAAGGGAGTGGCAAGAGCCTTCTGAGGTGCTTTTTGTGCCATTGGACACCGTTCTTCTGAGAGGGGCAAAGTCAAGCTGCTTCTGTCATCAGAAAAGCTCAAATGTTATCCAGATAAATACTGACCTTGAAGTATCTGCATTATTGAGTTGAAGTGAGCAATGTACTGCCCATGTTTCTCTTGAAATCAGCCATTAGCTTAGCTCTGCACTGACTCTAGACATTAGCCCCAGGAAACAGTGGAATGGCTGTCGCTGCTGGAGGGGAGTGCAGGATTCTGCCCCTGGCTTCAGTGAAAGCAGCATTAGAGCCAAAATGTTCTGAAACCTTTGTTTTAGAGCAAGGGTGTGACAGTGAAACTTGTGCAGCAGAGCACTGTATCTGGGTGGCAAATTCAGGAAAGCTCTTTGTACTTGACCCATATCTATCATATTGCAATATGTGTCATTGTTTCTTTCAGGATGGTGAGACTCCCTTAGATATAGCAAGAAGACTGCAGTTCCACAGCATTGAAAGTATGCTAAGGAAAAATTCCTAGTCATTGAGGACTCCTGAACATGCAGAAAATTACCTCATCTGTCGATCCATCTTGCACAGCAGCAGAAGGCCTGCGGAGGGTTGAGGGCTCTTTCTTGATGAAGACTTGGTCCAAATCCACCCTTTCATTGCTGCAGACTTTTGACTATTTTGTGTGAGACTTGTCAGTAACCCCAAGGCCACATGCACTGGAAAGTGTTAATTTGATCTTACTAAGCCTTGAATGATTACAGGAGTGCTCAAAATATTGCCCTTCCCATCTGCTTCCCCAGTTTTATGACTTGGCTTGTGCGGGCAGTGGATTTTAAAAGCTAACTTTAACATTTCTGGAAGCTTAATGATGATGGTTGGCAGCCAATATGAAAATAAAATGTCCTTTAGAGTATGTGTTACTTATTCAGCAGGGCATACACTTGACAGCTGAACAATGTGCCACAGCAGTTCATACAAAGGCTGGTACCTTCCCCTTAGTATTTTTCTTCCTACAATGGGAGCGATTTTTTTTTCCCCTTTTCATTGAAGAAACAGCAAAAAGATTCTGTTCAGCCTGGAGAAGAGAAGGCTGCGTGGTGACCTCATAGCAGCCTTCCAGTATCTGAAGAGGGCCTACAAGGATGCTGCGGTGGGACTCTTCGTTAGGGACTGTAGCGATAGGACAAGGGTTAATGGGTTTAAACTTAAACAGAGGAAGTTCAGGTTTGATACAAGGAAGAAGCTCTTTACTGTGAGGGTGGTGAGGCACTGGAATGGGTTGCCCAAGGAAGTTGTGAATGCTCCAT
The DNA here is from genome assembly GCA_026283785.1 of Coracopsis vasa. Taxonomy (NCBI): domain Eukaryota; kingdom Metazoa; phylum Chordata; class Aves; order Psittaciformes; family Psittacidae; genus Coracopsis; species Coracopsis vasa. Next base: position 6,157 of record JANHGB010029025.1, on the reverse strand, counting down.
CCCTGGCAGTGAACACCATGGCCAGGTTGGACGGAGTCTTGGGTGACATGGCTTAGCGTAAGGTGTCCATGCCCATGGCAGGGGTATTGGAACTAGGTGATCTGAAGGTCCTTTCCAACCCTAACTATTCTATGATTGTATGATTCTAAGACAACTGCCCTTGGAGGCACACACCTTGTATTGTTTATATTGCAAATCTGTATGCTTTAGACAAATTCAATTAATAATTATGGGCTATTTATGTGTTTATTAATAAACAGATGTGAAGTATGTGTGTAACGAGTCATTTAGGTTTGTTACCGTAAAAGTCGGTTGAAGAAACTCTCTAAGACTCAATTTAGAGTTTTAGAAAGCAGGATTTCTTTATTGCAGAGATGGGCGCACACGCAAATAGCTTTGCAAAGGTGAGTGCACCCGTTCCTTGCCGGCAGCAGCTATATATTTAGCATACTCATGCATATTACAGTGTTTCCAGGAACTAATTATAAAATTTACATCCTAATTAAGCATGCGCATTCTCGCTGAGTGGGGGTCTCTGGTGGTTGCCGATAGTCTTCCTCACTGTGTTTACTGAATGACCTCAGTGCTTGCGCATGCTTGCAAGTTCCTAGTGCTAAGTTAGCAGTTGGTATGTCTTTGCTTCTGTTCTGTTCCAGTCTTGCTCCATGTTGGGTGCCACTCTGCTATCTTGAAGGCTGGCATCCTTGGTCTTATTTACTGTCTCCTTAGTTGTTATCAGTCCCGTGATGTTCCTTCCCTCGTCAGCCGAACATTCCTTTCTCTCTACGTGTCAGTAAGTTAGAACAGTTTGGCCTATTCTACTATGTTAAAGGCACACACACTGTTGTTAGTATAAAATTCAAGCCTACAGGTCCATTCTGCTTTCTTGGATTAATAATCCAAATGCCTGAATTAAGGCTTATATAATGAAACCTTAAGGACATGTTAGCGTCATTTTTGTTAAATAATTTTCTTCAGAGTCATACAAATAAATGTTTTTTGCATACTAAAACCTAATAGTGTCTCAGAAACCCTTACACTCATCTGTGAAATAATATGCATAGTTAAATGCATCTTAAATACATTTTTAATGTATTTGATCAATTCCAAGGGAGACTATGTCTCTGGTGCCAGCAATAATGGTTTGTTATGTTGATTTTCATATACACAAGTGGGTTTTTTTCCATTCCTAGTACACAAGCAGTAAGAAATTAAGCCATAAAATCTACACTCAAGCAAAATTATATATTCCACCATATCCCACAAAATACAGGAAATTAAAATATAAAATTACTGTGGGGTTTTTTGTTGTTTTTTTTTTAACCCTGGCTGAGCTCATTTTGCTTGTAGTTAAAGCAAGGGTCACTCAAGGAGGTCTCAGATTAGAAAACCTGTTATTAACTCCAATTAGGACAATTAGGATACAAGCCACAGACCCCTGCCTTGACCCAGTTCTGGGCTACACAGTGCAAGAGAGATATGGACATACTGTAGAGAACGCAATGAAGGGCCATGAAGATGATAATGGGACTGGAGCACCTCTCCTCTGAGGAGAGGCTGAGTGAGCCGGGGCTGTTTAGTCTGGAGAAGAGAAGGTTTTGGGGGGGATCTTATCAATGTAGATAAATTCCTGAAGGGAGGATGCAAAGAGAATGGAGCCAGGCTCTTTTCAGTGATGCCTAGTGACAGGACCAGCAGCAATGATCACAGACTGGGACACATGAGGTTCCAAGGGTGACCAAGCACTGCACAGGTTGCTCAGGGATGTTGTGGAGTCTCCATCCTTGGAGATATTCAAAAGACTCTTGAATGTGGTCCTGGACAACTGGATCTAGGTGGCCCCTCTTGAGCAGAGGCTTGGACCAGATGATCTCCAAAAGTTTCTTCCAACCTCACCCATTCTGTGAGACCTCAGTCTGAGGCATGAAATTTTAAACAGCATTACCTCAGAGCTTCCACTTATCTAGTTTAACTCAAATCTTCCTTCTCCCAAAGCTTGTTTTCTGGGGAATAAAATGCATCTCTCTTCCCCTAACTGTAAATTGTGATGCTCATCATTTTATAACTCCTAATTCAGACTGTCTTTTGAAAAAAACTGCTGGAAGCTGCCACATAAATTGTTCTTGCTGCTAGGAGGAATATTTCAAACCCAGCCACACAAATGACAAGAACAAATGTATATAAATAAATAATTCAAAGCAAGGTTTTCTTCCATTGATAATAGTAGTGAATGCTAACAGATAGAGAAAAGAATATATTTTAGTTGTCAATGTTTTCAGCTCTGTAGCCTTTGAGGTGAGCTAGGACAGCTGACCTGGGTCACAATTTTCAAGAACTAGCAATTTTGAGTGTCTAATGAATGATATTTCAGACACCATGTTCAGACTTGTTGAACCTTGTGCATGCTCCATGAATTACTCAGCATCATAGAAAGATGTATTCAGAATTTTAGGAGCAAAAGGTAAAGTCTGTTCTTGGTAAAAAAGTAGTTGTTAAACCTCTGCATCCCTATTCCCTTCCCACTGAGGAATGAATAGCCCTGACCGCCTTCCTTGTGGTGGATGGTGAAAGCACAAATCCAGAGACAATTAGAAAATAAAACACAAAACATTGATGTTTCTTCAGAAAATGACATAGTTCAATCCTTTATATTTTCACTGTAGTTACAGAGAATTTGTGTGCCACCCATGAGCAGAGGGAAACTCCTTTCCCACCAACACTGGCATTATCCCCTTTGAAGCCAGCAAGGTATCGGAGCAGTGTTGGGCACTAAAACACTCACATTGCCCAAAGTCTCTTATAAAATTGATAAAAACTGAATGAGATATGAGTGGTGGGGGTGGGGTCTTCTAACAAGGTTGGATGTAACTTTAAAACATAAAAGAGGACTCAGTCCTATAATATCAGACAGGTGACCTGACAGCCTGCCTTCTCTAAGGACTCTTCATTCCAAAAGGGTTTAACATCCAGCTGGATAGTGCCCAACATCTCACTGTAGGAGTAGCAGAACATCCATAGTCAAATGAGATGAGAAAGGGACTAATCTTGTTCCCGTTCCAGACACTGCCTTCATTCTTTGTTTTACTTCTTTTCTTTCTTTCCTTTCTTTTCTCTTTAAAAAGCTGGGACATGCCAAGATCTTCAGTTAGATACTCGTGTTTCTGTAAAAAAACTTTCACCATTCCCTTCTTTCCTTTTACGAAATGGTAAAATTTTCAGAAAAGTTCTAAAGCACTTTAAAGCCTATAATCTTATAAAGTTATAAGGTTCTCCTGCAGTCCACTGCAGAAGCTCATTTAATTTTTAATAATTCAATAGTTATTGCTCCATAACTTTCCTGGTCATGAACTCTGAGCATAAAATTGAAAAGAACAAGAAATCTGAAGACTTGTCAATGAAATGCTTTCACATAATTACTTTACACTCCCTAATTTAGGGACAGATTCACCCCTTGGATAGATGTGAACAGACCCTATCAGTGAATGGCACTGTGGACATGTGAATTTGAACTCAGAAAACTCAAGGTGAGATGTCATTGCGGGAAAGTGTACTCTCTACACTTACTTTTAAGAGGTTGTGAGATTGTGGATGCATCACACACACAGGCCCGCTCTTGAAAATGCATCAGAGGGTAAAATCAGGCTGTGAAAGCTGAAGGAATAAGATATTGTCATTGCCAGGAAAAAAAAAAAAAAGCACTTTGTGGAGCTTTAAATATAGAGAGAAGTCTACACAACTCAGTGCTGGGATTCACAGTCATGCAGAAGAGGAATCTTTACTAAACCATGCAATGCAAACAGCAGCAAGGACTACCATGGGGTTTTTTGATGTCTGGCTAGTTTATACCCCAGAACAGCAACATCCCAGGGGGACGCAAAGCCACCCCAGTGGTGTTGTGTCCTGTGTGGGACTCAGGCACTGCCTGAGCCAGGGTGCATGGGCTGGCTCCTCTCTGCTTGTCCACCCTGGGCATGCTCTGCAGTGGGGCATCCACAGTGCAATAGCACCTACCTTCACCTTCCCTTTCCTCTTCTATTCCATTCTGTTCTCATTAATAAAATGAGGCTCCAAAATGGATGACCTGCAACATCCAAGACTTACTTTTGAAATTCCATAAGCAAGTCTAGAATGAAGCAGAAGGGTTTAAGTCCTCTCCCAAATTTTGAATTTGGGTTTTAAAAAACTGCCCGTGAAAAGACATCTCTGAAAGGTTTCCAGGGGTTTAAGTGAAAAAAAATTTTTGCACATCCATAAAAGTGTCATTTAAAAAATTATATTTTACATCATAGTATTACAAAAATTGCATTCACACTTATTGATTAACCAACTATAAAACCAACAATAGATCTCTATGGGATTTTCCCATACAAATAAATGTTTCACTTTATTCTATTCTGGGAACAGAGTTTCTAATGACATGAGCATAACTGTGAGCACTGACTGAACAAACATCAGGTTCATACACAAGATAATTTATTATATTCATTACATCTTGCTTGAAACTCATAGAATGAGAGATATTGGGAAAAGTTTTCCTTGGAATTGTAAAACATTGCTAATATTGATTAATTTTAAGTGTGGTGATAAAAATTCTTCTGTCCCCAGAAACCTGTTCTGCTTCCTTCTCTTTTTCTTTCCTCTTATCTTTTTAATCTTCCAATATTCATCTTTTCAATCTTCCAATATTCATCTTTTCATTTTAATTTCATTGTTCTATTAAAGGCGAAACAATTTCAGTTGCATTTGTTTTGTCTCTTATGACCCAACCATTGGAAAAGCAGATTTGGTTTCTTTAATGATCCCTGTGAAGGCAATGAGATTTGAGTGTGCGCATGTACTGGGAAACACCCAAAAATAGATGTGCTGGAATAATTGTTGGAATAATTGTTCCCTAAGAGTTATTTTAATATACCCCTTCATGAACTCTCGCAATTTGAAATCATTAATTTTTCCTCACCTGTATGTGGAATGAGCTAAATATGAAAAAATAATCATTGCAACCTAGAATAAATTTCCACAGGGGGCCTCCATTAGAATAACTTTTTGTGAATAATTAGTCCATCACTGTTCTGCTGGCAAACTTCCAAGTACAGACAAGCTTTTATAGAGTGTAATTGAATTTATTTGCTAAGCCCCATGCCAGCCAGGGGCACAACACAACCACTGGCTGGGGATACCCAAAGGGGCTTTTAGGTTTGCCCAGATGATGCAGCAGAGCCCTGCCTGGGAGCACACCTAAAGCCCCTGAAAGCAATACCCTCTGTTAGAAGATAATTCAGAGTGGTTTTATTTGGTTCCTGCCCTTGTGTGTCACCCACAAGGGCTTAATTTGCTGCAGTGGCTGCAGAGGGAGCCGGTGGGGACTCACTGCTGCCTGATCCCCGCACCTCCCTGGGATGAGCCCAGCACCAGCGACGGCAGCACAGCCAGAGCAGTATCATGCCCATCTGCTCACTGCGCTGTATGGGACTCCCAAGCACAGGTTGGGAGATGCACTCTAAAGTGCTTTAAGGGTGCAAACTATCACCAGTGATTTTAATTGTAAAAGCCAAATGCTACTACTTTTGGACTCCCACCACCGCCACAGTAATGCATCTATTAAGTGCTTAAAGAATATCTTACATGTATTTCTCCACTTAAGCAAAAACTAGTGCGGCTATATAACATGACAGCAGGTCAGATGGGGAAAGAAAGGCCACCTCCTATGAGAAACAGAATTTTGAAAAATAAGAGGCATCTCTTTGCTGGTTGTTCAGAGCTGGCAGCACAAGGGGAATATAACGTGATCCTCCACCTCATCATCCCCAAGGCAAATGTCAGTATAATCACTCAGAGACTAAAATCTGTCCTGAGACAGGAACCAATACTTCTGTTTTAAGCCTCATACACAGAGAATGAGTATGTGCTAAAATAGTCCATAATGAATTGAGTGTTGGCAGTTTATCATGTCAGCAAAACATTTCAGAAATATTTCACTCACACCCCAAAGAAAGATATGTATTAGATTGTTATTCATTATATAGGTGTCATTCAAGGACAACCCCTTGTCGTGGGGAAAGAGCTTGCGTACCCTTGTGAGGTTGTGAGCTATGATGATGGTGGCATATGCCTCTGGTAGGGTCTCCCATGTCAGACAGGTCTCAACTGAAGGGTCAGA
>JANHGB010029021.1:0-18241 GCA_026283785.1 Coracopsis vasa | reverse complement strand
AGGCACTGGAATGGGTTGCCCAGGGAAGTTGTGAATGCTCCATCCCTGGCAGTGCTCAAGGCCAGGTTGGACAGAGCCTTGGGTGCCATGGTTTAGTGTGAGGTGTCCCTGCCCATGGCACGGGGGCTGGAACTGGATGATCTTAAGGTCCTTTCCAACCCTAACTATTCCATGATTCCATACATTAGAGCTGTAAGACCTGACTTTCTCTGAACTCTGCCAGAGCACACGCAAGTTCGGAACCCTGCCTGCCCGTTTAATCCCAGTGGAAGACCAACAGGACTATTTTTGGTTTCACTAGAAATGGTGCCACTAGAGTTCTCTGGAGGTAAATGAAGTTGGCCCTATTCAGAGATGTATAATGATCATTACAGTAAGATGAAGAGAGAATGAGCTAAGCCTGAAGGATTAGCTTGAATATAAAGGCTCTTACCTGATTCTATTATGATACTTACGCACCTTTGGAGCACCCCAGCAGCTACGGACAAGCCCTGCAGAGATGGCTCCTTGGTGCTAAAGGTGAGAGGAGGAAGCATTTGTGATAGGAGCCAGAAAAGAACAAGAACTGGGGGTCAACAATGACAGAAGAAGCAAAAAGCAGACCTGACACCCCCACCTCCCTTGCAGGATGCAAGTCCTCTTTAGTCAAAGTGAATATGTATGGTTAAGGATGGCATTTGCCATTGGATGCCATTTGCAGAAGTGCAGTCAGAGCAGACTGGATGTTAAAAATGGAAAGTTAATACATTCGAGACAGAACACTGCACCTCAGTAGCCAAGACAATGCCTCACTGTCCCACCAGCAGAACAAGCTCAGTTTTAGAAGATGCTGGCATCAGAAAGAGGAAACCCAAAAAGCAGAGCCATTTAATGTTGCTATTTTCTAGCTCACCACGAAGCTGGAAAGCCAGAGCACATATTGGTGATAAAATTTAATGTTTAATGGCCCTTACTAACTCTATATACATTTAAACAAAAGTAAAGCCTATTACTGAGCCAACTTCTGGTCCCAGTTCGGATATCTCAGTCCAGAAATGTAATCATGAGCTTACAAAACATTTAATACCCAAAAAGCCCTCTCCACATTCACTAAGAAGTAGTTAACAGCTCATAGATTTTTCTACTGAATAATAATAAATTGCCAGAGAAATAATGAAATCTGGCAGGAGATTAGCTTTATCCCGCACAGCTCTCAAACACAAGTGTAGCAGCTTAATAGACAAATGCAAGATATATATATGTTTTTCCTTCCCTGGGCCAAAATCTGACTTCTTTGCTGAAGTACAGAAATAGCTGTTTCTCAGCTCCCTAAGGGAGAGAGCAGTTCACACAACAAGAGTCTTCACACCAAATGTCTGAGCTTAGTTTTTAACATGGAGCTGTTAGCATTTTTAAAGGGGGTGTTCCTTGAAAACTCCCTACCCCTAAATTTTTGCCTCCTGTTCCTGGTAATAGTAATTTGGAATCTGAAGCAACTGAAGGAGGAAGGAACTACCAGGAGTGTCACTGCTTGCTAAGGAAATTTTCTAATGCACATTTTCATGTCTTTTTTAAGGTTGATGATGACAACCGCATTCACTGATTTATTCTCTTGTCCATTACTCTATAACTGAGCATTTTCTCACTTTCTTTTCAAGCATTTTTTGGCTTTGAACAGAAACAAAGTGAAGAGGAGCAGCAAATACTCTAACTCACATATCTGTTACCTCCATGCATTCGGTGCACATTTTCATCTATGTAAAAGCTAAAGAGCAACCATATTGTGGATGATCAGGAAAGCCAGCAATAACAGCGAGTGAACTGGATTCAACTGAGCATTGTACATGAAAGCAAACATTTGACATTCTGAGTTAGAGTTTTCCCCCTTGAGATTCAGGAATAAGGGCATTGGAGAGCTGGCAGTGAGGCAATAGCTTGCCCTGCTGAGCTGCTATTATAAGACACAGTAGATAAGGGTTCAAGTTCTTGGCCCATCTGTACCAAGTATGTGCAGGTCATACTCAGGTGTCCATTTAAACCCACTTCATTAAATTGGAGCACAGCTGTTTACAGACACTGGTCTCAGTTAGGCTTATGTATCCAAGTTTCAACTTAATCAGCGGCTCATTGAAAGAATAGACTTTTCCTGTACCAGAACCTTTCATATGAAGTTAATGAGGGATTCAGCCATTTTTCTTGAGCAGAATGATTATTTCAAGATCATTTACAAGAAGTACTTCTCCATCTGGGGTGAACTGGAAAGCAGTCTAAAGCAGTGCAATAGCAAGATTAGAAGCACAATATCTTTTACTCACAGACTAATTTGTACACATGCAATTTCTCTTCTGCTACTAATGAGAATAATTACTACATCTAAACTAGGAGCTTTAGAAAGCATAGTTAAATTTATGGGTATTAAGGTTTAAAAAACCCCCAATCTTTAGGCTTCTCAGCACACTTGAGACTGGTGAAATCCAGTCTAAGTTTCTTTTCAGTCACAACATCTTGTATCAAAAATAAATCAGTTCCTTAATTTGCTTGTAACTTTATTTACTTTAGATTCAACAGCAAAATAGTGATTTATAGCAGCTGGCTTATTAACTTCAGGCTTAAGAAGAAAGGATGCTGAAGACCTAATGTAGAAACATCTTTGTTATCAATAAACTACAGGTCCTGCTCTTTGGGTGTGCTTTTTGAAGTGGACATTCTAAAACATTTTCCTGCTATTACAAATATTTCTCAGCTTCCTTTTCAGGTGTCCTTGGAGCACCTTTCCTGACAGAAGAATCAGCAAATCAGTTTATACGACTTAAACGACAGATACTGTTTTCTCAGAACTACTGGGACCCAAGCAGCAGCCAGGATGCATGGGGATATACTGTAGCTGAACAGGTATTTGCTGCCATCTTGTAGCACCTATTGGGGTAAAAATACCCCAAACCCATACAATTACAGGTCTGGGATTAACACTGAACAGTAACCCTTTGGGTAAAGGGAGGGAATGTGATTTATCAATGCAGGCAAGATTGCTGTCACCAACTGTATTTTTCAGTATCAAAGCTCATAATATTCTTTTCTATTTTGATCTACATCAGGTTAGTAAATCATGGAGAGCTTTAAGAGACACAGCAGAATACTACATGGGCTTGGTTCCTTTTGCCTTCGATCCTTCAACTGCTAAGTACGATGGGATTTCTCAACAGAGCATTTCATAAACTCAGAACGTGTTCGTTTACCTAAGTAAGTAAAACTGACCGATATAACAGTGCTTTGGGACAATAGGGTCCTAGTGGCATAACTTGGCACATCAACAAACCCGGTTATAAGAGATGTCTTGAAAAAACAAAGGAGATTTGTTTTTCCTGTTCAAGTTTTATAGTTATTTAAAATGTGGCAAGTTCTTTTTTAAGTTTGCTTTGGAAGAATTCATTAAAAACTTGATATATATCTTTTTAAAAACCTACAGAGGTTAAACTGCAGGTATATATCCTACATAGTTGAGTTTAGAAGCAGACACAAAGCAATTCCTAAGGAGAAAAAGAAAAGATAAACCCCTCATCTATTTCAGTAACAAAACTGTATTCAGTGTAGAACAAGACCTCAGAACAAAACAGAGAATGAGACACAGTGGTTGGAGAAACCCATATTTATAGATGAGCATACAAGTACATGAAATGAAGTCTCAAACTGTCATAGAGAAATTGTTTAAGACTGTTCAAAAATGTACCCATTTTGGGGACATATTGTTGTCAAATTTAGGGAACAACTACCAACTGATTCAGTTTGACAAGCACAGAACACACACATTACTCCTGCAAAACACTTTTCATACCAAGATACTGCAGTCCTTTGGAATGGACAGGAGTGGGTAGAACTAAACTCATACAACTTGAAGTTCCAGTACTTAAAATAGTTACTAAGACACAGCAAGCTGATCAGCCTAATTGTAACGACCAATAGGAAAATGGGTAGGCTTCTTCTCACAGTATATTTTGAACAGAATACGCTTTGAATTTTATTGACTTAAAATTAGCTTTCCTTTCGAAAATGAGTTCCATTTTGAAATGCGGCTTTTGAAAAGCACTTTTTCATGAGGAAAGAGTTTGATTTGGAGAGTCTCAGATTGAGCTTTCTAGGACTGTTCCACCTGAATGGTGATGCCAGTTTCGCTCACTGAGCAGAAGCAAAGTGGAAGAGAATAGCTAAAAGTCATGATTTCCCTGCCCTCTTGCCAAGTCTTCAGCTGGTGTCTTTGTGTGACTCAAAGGAAACACCATTTCTAATACTGATATGGGCAGCAGCTTTCTTGACTAGCAGCAGTTACTTCTGCCTTATGATGAATGTGAAGTTACCTGAAGACTCTTTATCCAGTTTTCTGGAAAAATCCCACCCTATCTTTTCCATGAGAAAAACTATTCAGATAGAAAATGCCTAACTGTGTCTATTAGTTGTTCAATACATATGTCTGAAGGCTGCAATCCTGATCGCTGCCAGGCATACTGCAAGATGAGTTCTCCCTCTGGAATGATAATGCCTATGATTGGTATGTGACAGGATTAAAGCCAGTTTACAGGAACACAATTATAGGCACTCCTACTGAAGCATGTTTATGATTTCAGAACAAGGCTGGTTATACATTTCCCAATGCTAGTACTACCTTTATGAAGGTGTATAGCAAAAAAGACATCAAGTTTGAAGTTACAAAAAACATTATAGATAAAGTAAAATAATTGTTTTCAACCTAATGGTCCATGATTAGTGATATTTCTCAGATGGCCAAGAAAAGCAAACCTACACAGCCATGTACAGGAATCTGGTTCAGGGGCTGTACTTCCAGAAGAAAACATCTATAAAACCATACAAATCTGAAGGTTAAAGCTGCTGACAGGATCCTTAAAATTCTTCTAAAAGTAATTTATTCCATCTTTTCCAGTGACAACATTAGACCTCACATGGATACGCCACAGCAGTCTGGGACTCACCTCCAGCAACAGACAAGGATGAGCTATTAAATCCTACTTGTCTTGTATCTGACCATGTTAGGGATGGCATGTTATGTATTTGCTATTATGTATTTGGTAAGACGACTTTCTCTCATCCCACTGTCTAAAACCAAACTGAACATGCTTATTCTCTCAATACTGCATATTTTACATTCATAAGTAGAAGTGAGATGTCAGTCATGGTAAATTGAATAAGACAAGGCAACCATTCACTTTCAGCAGATTATGTTTAAAAACCCCTGTGTTTTCAGGTAAAACAGTTTTTGACTAAACAATTGGTTTTAAATGTACATTCCTGCTTCTGTGGCTGAAAACCTCATTTTTATTTCTCAGTATTTCAGCTCCATTTTTGAGAGGCAATTAAGAAATGGAAATCAGTCACTTCAGGCGAGTAAATGAAGTAGAGCACATTAGCCTCAGGTCTGGCTAGGAAGAAGAGTATACTTCTGTACTTCCAGGGCATTCTCATTTTTTCAGGTACTGGGGGCAAACTGGCAGGTATTATAGTATACATCTGTATCACACCTACGCTTTGTTTTCTGCGTTTAAACTTCTGTACTTGGTCTTGAGTGCCCAAACCAACTGAAGCCACATCTATCACTTTAAGTTGTTTTTTCTTACTTTGTGGAAGGTAGGAGCTGGTGGACACACATTCACTGCTCCTTTTCTAATAAAAGTGATTATATGAAATGTTCTTTATGCCAAGTTCTTGAGTCTGGAAATTTTCCCATTCCTATCCATCAGTTTGCCTTATTTCAGGACACCTTTGAATAAACAATTGGGCACCCACATTTCTTTTATACGTTATTAATACACTGCTAGCAACTAAAAGCTTTTAACCCTGGTCAAAATTTCTGCATGGACAAAGAGGACTTGTTTGGGAAACCAAAATGTACAGTAACCTTAAGGACAGGGTAGGTGAAGGCAGGCAATTTTTGTTCACTTTTTATCCCCAAAGAGCAGGCTCTGTGTGTTCAGAGTTCTTTGTGAATATGGACTGTATAGTGACTGGAACAAATTCAAAGGTAATCATAGAATCATAGAACAGTTAGGGGTGGAAAGGACTTTAAGATCATCCAGTTCCAACCCCCCTGCCATGGGCAGGGACACCCCACACTAGACCATCTTACTGGGCTCTGTTCCCCCTGACCTCGAACACAGTCAGGGATGGAGCATTCACCACTTCTTTGGGCAATCTGTTCCAGTGCCTCACCACCCTCACATTAAAGAACTTCTTCTTTATATCTAACCTGAACTTCCTCTCGTCAAGTTTAAACCCATTCCCCCTTGTCCTGTCGCTGCTGGACCTTCTAAAAAGAAATGCACGTTCTGGCATTTTGGCAATCTCTACCATACTCCTAGGTATGAAACTACCCTTAGGCCATTATTAATTTCCCTGCATAAGACAATGGGCCTGAAATTGCCATTATTCATTAGCTAAGCTGAAAATTCATTAAACCCTTGAAAGAGAAAAATGAGGTGCAAGTTCAGTATTTGCCATGTAGAATTTCACATCTTCAGTCACGCTACTTAATTATGAACAGTTCATTCAAAGATAATGGGTGGCAGATGATGTATAGACTGAAAGACCTCATTAGCTGAACAGTCATGGCCTGTCCCTTCTGTCCCCCTTCCCTGTGTTGCTTGACCCTGGATAGGGCAGTGCTCTAGATCCTAAACCTCCCATTATTTGCGTCAGCAACAGTGCAGGCATAACAGTTACCGAAACACTGCAATTTATAGCAAAAAGCAGGACTGTATTGACTTGTATTTTGAATGGATATAAAGCAAAACCAAAAGGATCTGCTCCCTTCACCTGTCTCCTTGCTGGTTCCAGAGATATTGCCACTCTGCAGGCAGCGATGCTCAAGCCACTTGGGCATCAGCTCCTGAAGTGCTGCTGTTTTCAGCCCTGCCTCTCTAACTGATGGTGGTGCTGCCAGGGCAGGGGTTTTGGATCTGCTTAAGACTTAGCTCCAATTTTCGTGTCTGCATGGTAAGTTAAACCAAAATGGGAGGCAGTTCAGGAGTTAAAGACAACAGGCATTCCTGGAGTGTGGATGACAGAGTCCACTAATGAGATAGAAGGTAAAATGAAGTGTGTCTTACCTCATCTACTATCAGCTGCTGAGGTAACTGCCCAGCCTTCATGAACTGTTTTATGGTTGCCAGAGCCATAAAATTAGAATAACCACTACCTTAAATCCATTGCCACAATGACAGTCTTGTGTAAGGCTGGCTTCGTAACCGAAACATCAGACAAAGCCAGGGGATGCAATTTGACAGTTCTGTTGTACTTAGACATGACTAATTCCTTTAAAGAAGTTGTTCTGAAAGCCAGAGCCTCAATCTGCAAAGCCATAGCTTCAAGCTAATGTCACTAATTTAGATAATTAGTCTTGCTGAATTAAACGGGAAGAATTGTGCATGCATGAGTAGCAGTGGAAGATGAGGTGCTTAGTTCATGTTATCAAAATACATGCCATTCATGACGATGAACAAATGGCTTTCACAAGCATATGACTGTGAAACTCCTTCCTCTGCATTTATTAATAACCAGGAAAAATATATACCCTGTGAATTTGCTTCCCTTATTTATCTTCACATACTATTTCAGCTCTTTAACACAAGTAACTTTGCACTGAGGTCCCCTATCCAGGCCTAACAGTTCTGTGATTCTGTGACCCTTCCTTACTGCCTTTTCCCACACATCTTCATGTTGCCACCTACAGTTTTTATGTCCTTGCTTTTTCTGCACAGCACAGATACACATGCAGTGCCTTATTGATGAAAAATCCAAAGAACAGGGCTGAGGGTGGAAAAACAGACCTCAGGACACAGGATCTTTGTTTCTAGCACAATGGAGAGCAGTTCCTCTATGTAGTTTCTTACTATGACAGTTTTTGAGGGAAAAAAAAACCCAAACCAGATCAAACCCTAAATGACACAAACACCTAAACTCCCTGAGGCCGTAGCCAGCAGCAGTCCTGGGGGAAAGGGGATACAGGCAGAAAGGAAAAGGTGTCACAGAAAAGCTTAAGTCAGGTTTATCTTCACATAGACATTAACAGGACAGATGTAGGAGGGCACCTGCCAGGCATTGCTGAGTTTCCAACTCTTCTCTGAGTGCTGTGAGAAGGACGTCTAAGATCAACACAATGACGGAAATAAAGACGCCCGAGTATCTCCTGATTACTAGGTCCAGCAGAAGCACTTCCCTAAGCAAGGCACTAACAGGGTTCTCCTCCCATAGGGGTTTGGTGCTGAGTCAGATCTCAATCATGCTGCAGCCCCTTTCTCAGACAGAGCACTTGCCTATTCCCTCAGCTTCCTGGATCCCTAATTTTGCACAGTTTAGAGGAACCAAATTACCTTTGTGATCCCTGCTACTTTGTCAAGTGGAACTGAAAACAACCCACAGGTTAAAAACTACTGCAGCTAGACACAGGGGATAAACACATGCCTACCCAAGTAGACATCACAACAATAAGATCCTTGCTTCATTAGAGAACCAGGTGAAGGATTCAAGTGTAGACTGATGTGATAGGAGAAGTAAAAAACCTCATCTCTCCAACAATAATTAAAGAAAAAGATTAATACTTCATTGGCTTTCTTTCAATGAGAAAAACAAGTCATTCCAAACAGAGCAAATAGGGGAAGCTGTAGTACCCAAATAGCCTATATATAACCCACATTACAAATGCTGAATGCAGGATAAGTACTAAGATGCACTGTTATCTATAAGCTCAGCAGAACAGGTGAGTATATAGAGGTAATGAGAAAGAACCATTTATTTTGTGAGCTGAAATGGTTTCTACTACTTGTAGAACAGTAACATTTGCTTTTCAATGACAGAACTACACACAACTTCATTGCTGTGGTAATTCATATGGTTGAACCCGGTGATTTTAATGCACATTATGCAATATGATTTTAATGCATACACTTTTTGAGCTTGCATCACACTTGTTATGCACTTGCTTTGCACTTGATCTTCTCTTGTCTTAATTTAAACCAAAACAGCCAAGACAAAATATTCATCTAATCAATACCTGCTCCTGTAACCTCCCATGCCAGCAAAAGTGAGCTGTGTTCAAAGCAATCTTATGTTGGCTGATTAAATATACAAACCACCCACCGGAGGCAGGTGCATGGCCATAACCACTTCATGTAGAGTGGAAGATGAATTATCAGTGGTTTGCATCATCCATAGGAAACAGTGAGATCAGAAGTTAGAATGGAAAGGTAGAAAATTATCCAAAATTGAAAAGTTTACCCAGGAAAAGAAATAAGCATTCATTGTATGTGATTATTGTCTTAAGTAAAAAAACATCAATAATACTTGTTTTACCCCAAAGACTGTTGAAGAGATATGTATTTCAAACAATACAGTATCAGACCTGCCGAGTCTACCTTCCATTAGCTAGAAAAAGAGTAACACTTATACAAGAGGTGAGTGCTATCAAGCTGGATCTCTGTAAAGGTGATTGACAAATGTCTGCTCCCTTTGAGCCTGGACTGAAGTCGCATCCTACCCCAGCACCAGGCAGGCTCAGTGCTGTGTCTGGCTGTCTTAGAGATTAAACAGATATTCATTGAACCACATAATGTGAATTTAACTATCACCTCCCCAGGGCAGCAAGCTTTCCCTATGCCAGTATCAGTCCATGCAGGGGTAGGGGAGGAAGAAGCTGCAGGCTGGTGCACTTCAGCCTTCCAGGATCAACCCATGAAAGCTTCTTTCTTTACAAGGTGTTACAAGATAGTCAGCTTGAAGAGACACTTCTTATTCAGCTACTTACTCCCGGTCATACAATCACTGCTCAGGTGATTTCATGCCAGTCACTGCCTCCTTGGCAGGACTGAATAGGCAACTGATATCCTGTCTGAATAATTCAGCTCTGTCCTGGTTGTGATTGAAAGCTGCTGCACAGCAGGAAGCTAGCTCAGGAAAGGCTTAAAAACATCCTTACAATTGCTGTCAATATTATTACCATAAAGTCAAGGCCTGATTGTGCAAGGTGCCACGAGCAAGAAGTTAGTCTGGCATCTTCCAAATGCAGGGAGAACTGCCTAAGGATAAGAAAACAACCATAGGAAGAAAGTGGCTAAAAACAGACAACCATGGCTGCTCAGCACTGCAAAGTAACTGATTAGATAGTTATTTAGAAGAATGAGTTTAAAAGAATCTTGTCTGCAATTCCAAACATGCTTCGGATGAACACTGCACAGGGAACTACAAAGTGCTGCTTCCTCTCAGTGTCTGTACTCAAGTATTTATGGTGTTACTATTGCTGTGGAGTTCAGGTAGGAGGCTCAGTACTGAGAGATTTATCACAAGCTTTCTAGCAGAATGGGACCTATACCTTCCCATGTTACACCATGGGCAGGATACAGTTTGATTTTCACTACAGCACCTCAGAAGACAGCTACCATTACCTTATACCAAAGCTACATGTATTGACCTTTCCCCCCTCCCCTCAATTTAGAAATGCTTACAGAAATAAAGAGTCAATTTATAAGCATCTACCACAGTCAGTTTGCAGACAAAAAAACCCTCATGCTTTTACTCATGTGTCATCTGGGATGCTTTAGATAAGCACACAAACAATTCAACCAGGGTCACTATGCTTTGTAGAGTATGGAAATACTTCTCCTACAAATAAGAAAACAATCTCCTTCTTTGATGCTCTGGTTACACAGCTCCCTACTCCTTTCTCATCCTCTCTCCCCCAGGCTAAGGCTTATTTCCATTCCCTCCATAATTGCCAAAGGATTAGATCTAGCCAAAGTACATCCACAGGTACCGTTCATAGCAACCACAGATTACTATGTGCCTCACTAAAATGTGCAGGTTGCCTTGATCTATCAGGTCAGCTGTGTCAGAAACAGCACACACAGCAGCAACCACGAAATAAGAAACTAACAAAAAGGTCTCTTTCCTTGAAAAAACGATGCTATTAAGACATGCTGGTCTGAAACCAGGAATAGAAGCTGAGGGATTTTCAGAGAACTGCTTGTCTGACAGCTCCCTCTTTCCCCACTGTAACAGCTTCAAAGCTATGTTATTAGTGGCAGCAGTGACAATGAAGGTCAGGAAATTATCTGAGGTGGGCAGAGCCTTTCTTTCCAGGTCTAAACTAACACTTCAAATTGCACATCTGGAAATGAAGGGGCAGCCAGCACACATGCTGAAAACATTAGGCACACCCTCCTAAAATCAGCTGCATGTAGAACACTTAATGGGTAAGTGGAAATGAACATATAAAGAAGCTGCATCATCTGCATTGTAGCTGGTTGATTGGACTAAATGAGTCCCAGGAGAACCAGGAATAGGTAAGTGCATTTCTCTCAGAAGCTCACTGGGTTGTCTGGGCCAACCAAGTTTCCCTTGAACCTCTTTGAACTAATCTGCCCTGAAATCAGGTAGCTCAAGACCCCTGCTACTATTAGTCCAGAAAGGGAGTTTTGAGAGCAATAATTTGAAATAGTCAATTTTGGTTCTGAGCAATGACTGAAAGCAGCTCATCTATGCCAGTAAGCTGACTGCCAAAGCACTGATTCCACCCATTGTGTTTGGCCCTGATACTAGCGATATGTCTTCTTTCACAAGTCCTGCAGCACCAGGACTCAATCAAGTTAAAGAGCTGATTTTACCATCCTCTAGAATTGGACGTCCTGAAGTGTGTATGTTTATACAGAAAATGCCTCACAGCAATGAAGGGTGCAGCCATTAATTCATTATCTTTCTAGTAGAAGATCATATGATGTGTAACAGCACTATTAATTATTATGTCTAATGAAAATAATGAATTAGAAATATTTCTGTCTCATTATCTTGTGACAGGAGTGTTATTAACTTGTGATTACACAACAGTTTTATAGAAAGACTCCTTGAGGACAGGCTATATATATGCCTGATGAATTTCCTTGGTCTTTTCCCTCATTGCTTAAATTGCAGAGCAAGCAAATGGCCACGATGGAAGAGACCACTCAGTGACTGCTAAAATGTAGGCTTTATAGTTCTTCAAGCTTGCATTAACACAAGTGAATGTATAATCACACCATTTTTTTGAAACCCAGAAAAGCTGGCTCTTAAGATGGCATAACAGTACCCAGTGAGAACATGGCCTTCCAGAAGAAGGTTGGAAAGTGTCATGGAATTACAAGGTGGTAATGAGATCTGAGGGGGGGTTTCAGCATGTATAGATGTCCTGCTAATCTGACACGCCAGCGTCAGACTGTGCTTCCAGAAATAACTAACAATAGCAATTGCTCAGTAGAAACATTGCAGAGTGATGAATCCATGCAAGGATTGCACAACCAGACTAGAAGAATCATTACAATAGAGAGATATAGTAATAGGCTAGCAGTGTATTGTTAGTGTACAGAGTTCAGTTTTTCCATTTCACCTCTTTCCTGGTGAAGAAGGCCACTACTTTCAAGGAAATCAGAGCTATCATTTGAGTCAGTTGGTTTTGTGCTATTTGTTGGGGTTTTTATTTATATTTTTTGTTTTAAAGCTTTATTTTATATTAAAGTTCTTTCAACTACAGAATCGTATTTTACTGCAGAATGCTTAACTGCAATTTTTCCTGCTGATCACATTGTGTCCTCTTTGTTTCTAAGTGGAATGAGCACATCTCCTACTGGGGATTCACTTCATTGACCGGCAGAAAAACAATTCGAATTCTCAGCCCACAAATACTCATGCATGGACACTCATTCCACTTGAACTCCAGCTAAAAGTGGAGAATGAAGATAGGCTACTCGAGTTTTTACTTAATTAGGCATAAATACCCACCTGAATTGTCCACATTCCCTTCCATGTTCTAGCAGAGCCACTTTTTAGCAGTAGCCCACAGCCGTGGCCATGCTTGGCCCATGTACACAGTAAAGACTTTCTTTAAGCATTTTTAAAGGAGATCATTTAGTCAAAAGGCTATAAAATTAAGTTAAAGTTGAAAAATGACTTAATATGAAATGGCCTTGTAGAAAGGCCAGCCACCACCACCACCACCAGTGGCTCTCCAGGCTGTAACAGCTTCTGGACAGTTTTGTTTTGCCCTATAAAGCTCCAGCTTGTTTGAATTAACTGTGTAACTGACATTTGCTTCCTCTGCATGGTATTATCATAGCTGAGAGAGAGAAAAATCCTTCCCAAAAGAGCCTCAAGTTTTACAGACCATAGGGGAAGACTCAGGAGTTTCTTCCTGCAAGACAATGTCACTCATGGAAGTCATTCTCCTACACATCATCTGATAAAACCCAAGTCTTAATCCTTACACTTCTGCAACTACTAGCATCACCCCTCAAAAGTAAGTATCAGTCAGTAGTCAGCCTAAACCAGTTGATTACCATCATGCCTCACCTCAAGAGTTAGTACTGAGCTGCAGGTATTGTTCCGATGTTTGAACTGGTATCCAGTTGATTTTTGAACTGGTATCTAGTAGAAAATACAGCAGATAGAGACATTTCATAATGAAAGGTTAATGCTGATACATCTGGAAAGAGAGCAGAAGAAAATGGAGGTTTTACTCCTTGGTAACTCTAGAAATGGTTACATAAGGGAGTTAAATACCAGATAGGGGACATAACATGCTACAGGAATATTCCTTGAGCTTCTCCTCTAGAAAGGAGAGCAAGTTTTTATTGAGTGGAAACACATCCTCCCTAACACATCAGAAGGAAATATGGTTTGGGAGGGTAAAAACTGAACCAAAAATAAGCCTGTGTCTCCTTCCAGGAGAGCAGATCGGCCATGGGAGAGAGTGGGTTTGGCTGGCAAGAGCTCATCTCCAGCAGATGCAGCCTGGAGCCCAGGGCACATATGAGGACAAAACCTCTGAGGAGGGAAAGCGTCTGTATAAGGAGGCTGGAAATGGGAAAGTGGGGAGTGACCTTTTAGATTTAGTTTCAACAGATTGGCAGCAATTTCCTTGTACTGCCTCAGAATTGGCTTTTGTGAGCATTTGTGCCAGTGTTCTCCGTTTTGGATGCTGCAGACAAATCCCTTCATTCAGTGTTAGTTCAATTGAACATCGTTTGTGAGGAAAGTAGTTGCTAGATAGCAGGAGAGTGTGCAAGTGACTTGTGCAAAAGAGCACAACAGCAAGTGGGAGGGCAGGGAGGATGTGGCATGCAGGTGGAGGGGAGCAGCAGTCACAGGACAGACAGTGATTCTGATCCCATTTGTCCGGGATTTGGGAACTCATACAGTCCCAAGATTCCTTGGCCAGCAGCCCCTCCCTCTGGGTGAGGATAAGGTCCAGCATAGCCCCTGTCCTTGTTGGCTCCTCTGTCACTTGGAAAAGTTATTGTCAGTGTATGCCAGAAACCTCCTGGATTGCTTGTATCCTGTTGTGTTGTCCCTTTAACAGATGTTGGGATGGTTGAAGCCCCCAGTAAGTGCCAGGGCTTGTGAATGCAAGGCCACGTCTATGTGCCTATAGAGGACCTCATCCTCTTGGTCTTCCTGATTGGGTGGCCTATAGCAGACACCCACTGTAATGTCATATGTGCCTGCCCTCCCTTTAATTCTGACACATAAGAGCACAGTCGGCTCCTCATCCATCCCCATGCAGAAGTCCATGCACTCCAGCTGGACACTGACCTAGAGGATGACACCCCCTCCTTGCCTTCCCAGCCTGTCTTTCCTGAAGAGCCTGTATCCTTCCATTCCAGCACTCCAGTCACAGGAAGCATCCCAACACGTCTCTGTGTCAGTGAAGTTGTAGCCCTTCAGGTGTGGGCATGCCTGTAACTCTTGCATGTTCCCCATGCTGCATGCATTGGCGAAGAGGCATTTAAGTTGGGCCCCTGACGAAGCTGGCTTATTGGCAAGAATGGCTGCAAGTCCCTTGTGCTGCCCTTCAGGTGCCCTGCAATGCCTTTCCAGGGTTTGGGCATCTCCTACTGGCACCAGCATCAAACTGGTAGCAGTAAGATTAGACCAAGGCTTAGCTTTCATGGTTTGCAAAGTAAAACTAAAATCAACCCCTCCCCACTGAAAAAAACCCAACAACAACCAACCAACACCCCCCAAAACTGCCTTGCTAACTTATTATTGTACTATAATTTGACAATGATCAAACAGAAGAAACTAAATAGGAAAAAGACCAAATTAAAAGGCTTGGAAAAAAATTCTCTCTCCCCAAAATGGCTGAATTTTGGACTAATCCCTTTTTCATCCAAACTGTTTCATAAATACCAGGCATTCAAATTAAAACCCCTTAATTCTTTTTAAGGTAGCGAAACAGCGCTGACCTTTGGCTTTTAATTTCACACCAGCTCAAAACAAGGCTCCAAGTTTCCTCTGAATAGAGCCTTGTTGCAGCCTGCCACAGTTCGACAGCTCCTCGACAGCAGGGTTGTGACCATGCCCTTTAAAACCTTCACAGTTTAAAGATCTTGCACACAGAGCACACTTTTACCAGCAAATTGGTTTGCATGCTGCACATCCATAAGCCTTCTGTCCCCCTGCCTCTTGTGACTTGCATTAGACTGTTGTTTTGGGTTTATTTTAGGGGTTTTTTTGCTAACATGGGGAAGGCTGAGCAATTTAGCCACCCAGCAGAGTGCTTACCATTACATGAACAATGCTAACAGTGTTATCACTGTGTGACTTCCTACCTTAAGTAGGATTAATGGAAGAAGGTAAGCCAGCTGAAAAAAGGTCACAGAGGAGACTCAAGCCTTTATCTGAAAAGGGCTCAGGCTGTGCTCTGGGATTACTCACCTGGCTGCAGTGGCATCACCCTGTGCTAAAGCTTTACCTGCCGATGAAGCTAGGGCAGGGTTGTAGGGTTTTGCTTCACACACACTTGGGCAGAGGAGATTTGGGTAGGGTCACATTAGGGGTGGGATGTTTTGTAAACAAGAGGCACCATGTTTGTGATCAGGTTTGTGCCACCAGCAGCCAGCAGAGGAGAGGGAGAAGCCAGTCAGGGCTGTGGAGAAGCAGCTTAGCCTTTGGCTGGGGGGCCCCACAAGGTCAGAGAAGGCAGAGACAAGTCTCACCCATTGTTTGAACTCACTGGGTTTGTGCAGAGTCTTGTCTCTAAAGGCTTTTAGGTGTCATCATGGAGGAGATATCTGTGTTGGGGACATGATTCCTTTCTATTCCTGGCTTCCCTGCTGTCCCCCAGGCAAAGGTCTCCAAGGAGCCATGCACAAGAGAAAGCCCCCCTTGAAGGCATCTGAGGTTCTGGACTTGAGTTCCACATTAGGCTATTGCTCAGGTAGTAAAAATAATTACTCTTATTTTGTTTCTAAGGGATATTTTATAACTGCAGCAATTCCCTCCTTTGGAAATTTCTGACAACCCCCATTGCTTATCTCTCAGAGAGCAACTCCACCTCAAAAATCACTTCTTGGAAGAGCGGTTACGGCAAAGAGCAAACTCCCTATTTCTTCTTACACCTCCCACACAGACATGTCAGAAAGGTACTGCCAAAACATTTTCTTTGATGACTGGCAACTTGCTTGCATGCCAAGAGAAGGGAACTTGTAAGAACATGCAGAAGTGTAATCTTGCCATTCCCTGCCTTTCAAAAGTTTTTAAATGATGGTAACTACTTCTGATTGAGTTTGAAGCACAGAGCTGCACTATATTGATCCTGTTTTTCATTCTAATCATAAGCAACTCACCCGTGTTTAGCCTTCTACCTATAACATGAACAAGAGCAGAATACACCATGCACAGGTAAAATTTAATTAGCTAACACTTTGTTATTGTCCTCGATTGCCATTTACATTTCCCATACCTCATTTAGGAAATGATGGCGTCTCTTCTGCATCCCAAATGTTGTTTATGTACAGTCCCATCAGAAACAAACATCTGAGGTGAAGAAGCCTGCACTGCACTAATTGCTCATTGATACCCTAGTATCACAGACTTACCAGGCTTTTATCACAAACACATATAAAAGACACTGCAGACCAGTACTGCTATCTTGCAAGAGCCATTTTAACTATTTCATCCTGTTGATAAGCAGGTTTCTCACAGACAGAAGAAAGAGCAGCTGATACCCAAGCCTTATGGTATTTCTTAAAAAACCCTACACAAGCCATTTTGTATTTGAGGGCACAGCTGTGTTTCCTTAAATCATGTGCAGAGATAAGAAAGGTCTGTGATTTAGGAGTGATGGCAAAGTCAATGGATTTTATGTCAGCATCCTTTGTCCAAATCTAAGTTGGTAGTGATAAAAAGGTGTCAGTGATCTCTCTACTTGAAATGAATTTACAGTAAGACACTTGATGGGCAAGTGCTTAAAATAGAAAAGGTTTTCTTATACCTGTGGCAGCTCCAGCTGCTTGTTTTCTCTAGAAAAATAGAATACCAATACCAGTTCAGGCAAATAAATCAGCCCACACTGTTTCAAAGGTATCAGCTGATCAAAACCACCCATAACAAACCCAAATACAAATAACTTCATTCCCCCCACCCTGCCTCTCTGCTATCACAGTAGAAACTTCTGATACATAATTCCTTCAACAAACCACATTTCCATCCCAGAAAGACAGCAAACCTTCTTCACAACTGCACACAGAAAGATGGTCTCAAGCAACAACAAAGGAAGACACAGAATACTAACCTCAAATCATTCTGTTTCCAAACTCTGATTGATTCATGGTGTTCTGTTTCTTCTGAAAAGTCATCTCACCCTTGACCTCCCATCCAGCCCTTACATCTACTACCCAGCTCTGAGGAGTTTTGCAGCACAGACCCAAATCCACTGCAAGCAAAAAGAGGCACTTCCCTCAACCACACTTATCAGGGGCTTCAGCAATATGTGTTTAGTCACACCTGTGTAATAAGGCTACAGGTGAAGATAATGAAGCAATACTGTTCTTGATGCAGGCTTACCCTTGGCTTTGAAGACATTAAGGAGATGTGACACAGCTGAAGAGCTATAGAACATGAGACAAAGGCAGGAAAAAGGCAACAGAGATGAATCATCACCTGGCCTTGGTTTGCAGTCTCTCCAGCCTTGCCTAATTCCCCTACAATGGACACATTGGAACATATGAAAACAGAATTAA
Source organism: Coracopsis vasa (assembly GCA_026283785.1). Taxonomy (NCBI): domain Eukaryota; kingdom Metazoa; phylum Chordata; class Aves; order Psittaciformes; family Psittacidae; genus Coracopsis; species Coracopsis vasa. The sequence continues at coordinate 215 of JANHGB010029021.1, read as the reverse complement.
TCCTATGAGTAGCATTCCTCATCCTGCTCTATGCACATATCACCTCTAAAGTTACAGAATTGTCATGGTTTAAGCCCAGCCGGCAGCAAAAACCACGCAGCCTTTCGCTCACTTCCCCCTCTTCCTCCCCCCGCTCATGGAGGGATGGGGAGGAGAATCAAAAGAATGTAACTCCCATGGGCTGAGATAAGAACAGTTCAGTAACTAAGGTATAA
>JANHGB010029015.1:0-10063 GCA_026283785.1 Coracopsis vasa | reverse complement strand
CGGCCGGGCGGGTGGCGTTCCCTCCGCCGGCGGCACTATGCTGCCCCGACTTCCCATCCCATCCCTTCGCTTCCTTTTCCCTCTGCTGTTTTCGGTTTCTACAGATGTGCGCTGTTGAATGGTTTCAATAAAATTTTATTGCCGTCATTTGAAAAATACGAGGGTTATTGAGATTTGTGCTGCCTGGCGGGAGGAAACCCACCGGGTCTGGCTGCGACCTGTGCTCCCTTCCGCCATAGGGATCTCTTTGGCCACCGTGTCCCCAGCCCCGATCCTCAGGTGTTGTGGCACTAGTTCTGTAAGCATTACCTCTTTTATCTCAGGTAACTTGTCTCATCACTGTTCCGTAGGACGCTGTATCTGTTTATCTTTTTCCCAGGTCCCCAAACTAGCCCCTAGGTGTTGCCTGTGCCCCGCTGGGGCCTGCTATGCCCACAGCCCAGCTCATCGGTGGGGCTAGGTGTGAGTGCCAGGCTGCTGCAGCTTGCTGAGTTTCTAAGTACCAGTGTGAAGTAAGACTTTAAAACACAGACACGTTATGTGAGAGGTGAGAGTAACTCACTTGCTAGTAGTTGCTTTTTATAGTGCTGCAAGCCTTTTGAAGGCATACAGACAGCAAGTACTGCAGGCAGATGTTATATGTGTCTGTCTCCATAAAATACATGATGCATATACAAGAGAGAGCCTTTCTTCATTTTTTTTGTGCTTACCATATCACCTTGTCTCTCAAGGACAGCACATTGCTAAAATGCAGGCAGAGATTTATTGGAGGGGCTAGAAGGACTTACTCCTCTTGCTCCTCTCCCCCTCAGCTCATGTCTACCACTCTTCTGCCAGTCTGGCATCTTTTAAGCTCCAGTGCAAGCTGGAAGAAAGTAAGCAACTGAGCCGGGCTCTGTTCCACGGCTTGATGTGGGAAACATAGCCCTTGTGGCATGGTCTGCTGGGGGAGAGGGGATATAGCTACCTTCACTACTTGCCCAGGGTTGAGGCACGTCGTCTCAGTTACCATATCCCCTGGGTTGTTTTTCCTGTCTTTCTTCCCTCTTTCTGGAATGTTCTGATAAACAGTATACAACAAAACATGCAAATTAGCGTTTTCTTCCTTGTAATGCTTTGAGATATAGTGAATTCCATGAACAGAGATTGAAAATAGCCTCCTCATCCTGAGGACTCATGGGGACTGAAGTAAAAAATAGTAAGAATAATTAAAACAAAGTCTTCAGAGTGCCACAGTGAGTGCTGTCATGCCTGCAGTATGCATTGGAGTATCCTGCCAGAGGCTAGCTTTGGTTCAAAGGCACTGCCACTTCATCTGGAAGCCAGGAGTTGATTATTCAACCCTGCTTCATGGCACAGTGTTGGGCCATAATGATGACTCTGATACCAGGAATTTTGAAGGAAAGGTGGCTCTGCTTGGTTTGGATTATCACCATTGCACTTTGCGCAACACAGCTGTACGCCAACTTCTCAAAATCCTATTTCTGTCTTGTTTAGAATTTCAGTTTCATGTGCCACTTTGGAGAAGGAGATTTAGGCTCCTGAGTCACTTAGGAATCTTTGAAAGTTTTATGCTTAGCTTGCTTTTAGCTATCTGAATGGATTAATAATTAGCAGAAATAATTCCGTAAATGTAGCAGTGAGAGTAAGATACTGAGTGGGTATACCGAGTTGTTGTCCAACTGGAAATTAAAATTCTTGCTATGCTGTGAAATTCATCGTTAATAACTAGTAATATAGCAAGTGTTAGACCTAACTTGATCTAGTCTTATGATACTTGTAATAGATGGACATTCCTCTTCAGAGATAATTTTCAGGGTGCTTATAAACATCATGGTCAGTTTATTCCATTTACTCTTTTGCTTTGCAGTGGATAAGACCTTGGTAAAATTATCTGTACTCAGTATGTATCTATAGTATCATTCAATCATGTAAATTCAGGGGCACTATTTTTAATCAGACAATATAATTGGTACTAATCTTGAAATAAATGGTGCTCCTGAGAAGCAGGAGCTCCTGTCTTCTCAGGAACACCATCTGTGTGGCTCATATGCAATCAGCAATATTTATATTAAATGCTATATATTCTGCCTCACATACTGTTTGATTTCTTCTCTCTGAGTCTCATCCTATGAACCAAAACAGAATTCACAAGATCCGAGTTCTAGCAAGTAGTTTCTTCCCTCAGTTTACCTTGTATGTTCATGCATATGCCTTGTTCATACAGCATTATTCAGTACTTCTTCAACCAATGGTGCTTGTGCTATACCCAGTCTGCCCAGTGCAAGGTCTTCAGCTCAATTTTTATTGTAATCTATACAGAGCTTTTTCCATATCTTCCTCATACCTTCTAAAACTTTATAGTTTTCTACATTTCATCACAGTCAAAGGGATGTCTTATTGTCCTGTCCCAAAATACCACCTTAAATTATTCCCAGAAATACCATGCTGCCTAGAAAGCCACTTGCTGTTTGGTTTTTTTATTTGCATGCTTGTAAAAGGCAAAATTTTACTGTATAGTACTCTCCTGCCTTTAAAAAAAAAAAAAAAAAGCATGCATTTTTCAGATTGCTATTTTACTAACAAATATGCTTTTCTTGTTCTTTCTTTTTTTCTTATCTGGTAAGGAGTTTGTAAGCAAGCTGGATGAATTCATTCATTGGTTAAATGAAGCCATGGAAACAACAGAGAATTGGACTCCTCCTAAAGCAGAGACAGACAGCCTTAAACTGTACCTGGAGACACACTTGGTAGGACAAGATTATTTGATGATTATATAAGTAATTGAAGTGTTCTGGTGTGCTTTTTATTTGATTATTATTTTTTAATTGCTAGTGTGCATCTATATTTTAATGTAAGTTCAGCAGCATTGCAGTTTATTTTAATGAAAATACCAACACAATATTTTCTGTATTTGAAATATATACTGGTAACTTTATAAAAACAATATTAAAAGCCAGAATTACATTGCAATTCAGAAATCATCTCCAAAACTGCAAGAAAATGACAATAGCAAAAAGAGAAAGGATGACACTTTTAATGCTGATCATCCTGGGATTTTTACTACATTGTAACATTAACAAAGCTCTTACTGGTAAGAAATCATAATCTCTCTCTCACAGGTTTAGCATAGTACAGAGTAATTTAAAATATTTTAAATAAATATTTCAATCATTTTACTTGATGTGCATTTCTATTGTATAATTAATACAACTGTTACGAACCTTGTCTTTGTGCAAAAAGGGAAAACATTGAGTGGAAGTAGAAAACTCCTGAATATTTTACAGGCGATTGAGATTGAGAAATGTTTGATAAACCTTATGAGACTTTCACTGAGCTCTTCAGAGAGCTGTTTCTGGTTATGAGGAAGTGAAACAAAGACCTGAATTAAACCAGGCATTAACTTCTCAAAAGCAAAATTTTACACTGTAGGTAGAAAATAGAGATCAATATAAACAGTTTGATGGGTGGGTATCTTCATAGGTAAACTATCTACTAAAAAGGAAAAACAAGAATGGAAAATTGAGCTAGGAAAATCCCTCTCTCTGCCAAAATCTTAGGTTCTTGCCAGTATCAATTAGAAGAAAACCCAGTGATAACACTATTCTGAACTAATGACCTGGACACTTCAGCCAGGTAACACAGTGCATTAGCTGAACCTACATAGGGCATCAGCCGTCAAAGCTGTCTCATTTCCAAGTCTCTGATAATCTGATGGTGGGAAATTATTCGACAGTCCCAGGAAGTCACATGATGCATTACGGGAAATAATGGCATCCCAATCCCTACCATAATACTGGAGTGACTGTTATTAATTAAGTATACATTAACAACATATACAATTAGAGCCAAACTGAAAACTGTCTTCAGAATTTCAGCTCTACAGAATATTCTTCCATGTCTTTTGTTCTTAAATATTTCTGTTGTGGTAGCCCCTGCAGACAGCCACTAGTTTAAGAACCCATTGTGGTAGTCTATCAAATGCAGTACAAAGATGAAGACCCTGCATTTTCATTTTATTTTGCAGATTTTGGATGTTGTGACAGAGTTTGGATTTTTGCCTTATACTGCACACATTTGGTCCCGTGAATCCCATTATGTTTGCAGGTGCTCTGAAGACACAGAGCACTTTGTAAGATCAGACCTCAGAAAAGGCACTGGTCATTTCAATTTGTTTTCCTCTTACTCTGCAACATGAAACTTTTGGAGAGATGAGTTTTTATGAGTAGGATTCCATTTTTCACTCTTCACTGGATGAAAAGAAATGTATTGCAGGAACAGGGCAATCACGAGGCTGAGTCTTTGTCACAGTCAGTTTCTTTTTTCCCTTCCTCTTTGGGAAGGAGCAGAGTAGCTGTTTTGCAGGCAAATGCCTTCCAAATTTGCCTTGTGGTTCTGTGGGAGGTGAGGCCAAAAGCATCTATCAGGCTGGAATGTGGAGTAGTTGCCCAGAGGCGACTGCTTCATTGCTAGAGGTAGTCAGAATAAATGAGTATGTAGGCACCTGTACAGCTTCACTTCCTCTTGTAAGTACTTCGCCTCCCAGCTACACTCTGTATATCTGCATATCTTTGGGGCAAGAAAATCTTTGTATGTTTCAGGATGTCTATGTTATGAAACAATGTGGGGGTTTTTTTTCTTTACAAAAGAAATAAAGAAGTGGAATGTCTAAAGAACAGTTAATTTTCCATTTGATGACATTATAGTCATTTTTATGGCATATATTGCCAGTGAAAAAATGATTGCACAACCTGAAAAAACGTAACTGTGACTTTTCTTTTTGGATTTCACAAAACATATGCTATCATATTCATGTCTATTCAGCAGAATTGAACTCTTAAAATACAAAGCATTTTTTATAGTGGGGAAGATAGTTATTTGTATTAATTAGATTGTCAGCTTTTCAGTGGCATTTGTCTGTCAGAAATCCTAATCTGTGTTTAAACAGAAGTATATGAACTTCAATTCACATTAAGCTCAATGTTAAAATTTCTTTTGGTTGAGCATTGCAAGACAGTGGCAATCAAAGTCTTTGTGAGGGTACTTAGAGCGCTCATTTTCTTCTTTTGCCAGTCAGGTTATATATGCTGTCAAGCTTACCTAAGATTTGTTAAAGTAAAGGAGTCTTAGTACTTTACAAGTTTAGATTCCAGACTTATGTGTTCATAGTAGAGATACTGGTAGCAAACTAACCTGTGAAACAAAGAAAATGTATTGGTTCTTTTTGATATTCTGCATCTGTGCTAGCAAACCTGATAACTATGATTCTTCACTGGTGCAGATTTTCTGGTCATAGAAGGAGTGAAAACTCAGTGTAGATTAGTATTTTTATTAGTAGAGACAAGACCTTAGCCTTTGGCACAAATTATCAATTTCACCACCTGTGATGTTGTTTTCTTGGAAATATGTTTGTTGCAATACCAAAATTAGTGCCAGAAAGAGAGAATATTTTGCATTCATGAATTAAATCTCTGCTGTCAAAATCTAAGAAAAGAAAATATGGGAGCAGGAAAACAGAAAAATGTATTTTTTCCCTTCATTATTGGCTGGGAAAAATATTACAGAGGAGACAAGGACAAAGTTGTGAGCATGCTCCAAATTTTTCAGTATGTAAAATTCTTGACTCTCATTTTAGGGTCCCAATGTAAATTTTTGATAAAGGATTGAATTTTAAAGTCTCCTCATTCAGCCTTGCTTTTCTACATTTGTGACATCTTGAGAAATGGTGTCACACAGAGACTGAAAAAGTTTATTACAAATAATAATAAAAAAACCAAAATGTCACAAGAAACGTATGTCATGAACTTACTAGATTGTTTTTATAAGGTAATGCCTCCATGAGGATATCTTAGACAGGACAGTAGTACAAGTTTCTATTACAAGCATCCTTGCATGACATCTTCAGCTTAAACTGGTAGAACTCCCCAAACTCTTGTTCTAGTTAATTCTGATACCTGGTATGGCAATATTGTCCACTCAGGATATTAGTCAGCACTTTGAAGTATACAGTAATGTCTGTCTCTTAGCTCAGCAATAGCTGCCTGCAGACATCTCTGTGACCATCTGAAGATCTCACAGCCCCTGGAATAGTTAGTGAAGCAATTTGTTGTGAAGGTGGAAGGCAGCCTGTGCTCAAGTTGGTCTGTTGTTACCAATTAGTCTGTTTTCTCTTCTGTGCAGAGACTAGCTGGGAAGTTCCTGGGCCACCCAGGAATGTTGCGACTGAGTGCACTCTGTGTCACACAGGCACAGCCCTGATATGCAAATAGACTTTATTTTACAATTATTAACTGTAGGCCAAATTGGAATTTCATTCTTAAATCACAGTTAAAACTTAAACTCCATAGATTTTGCCATGATAAGTAACCATATGGTTTGGTAAAGAGGATGATTTATTTTTTCTACAATTTGAAAGGTAGTCTTCATCTGGAATGTGCCAAAATTGAGAGTCTTCAGCTTGGAGGACAGTTTTCTTGCAAACTTTAAAACCCAGTTCTCTGATTTTCTGCAGAATGGAAATTGCTATATGCTTCATTTTGGAGAGCACCAAAGCACAATGTAAATGCTCTCGGAGACACCTGGAATAGTGACTGAAATTATTGTTTTTATTTATGGGTCTTCACAGCTGAGTAACATCGGTGAAACTGATTTGGGAGCTGTGTGCTTCCCTTTCAGATGGGAGGGCTGCTATCCCTTGGACTTCTGGCACCCTGCAGACAGCCACCCAAGCCAGCAGATGCAGATAGCACTAATATGTTTTCATGAAGCGGGTGTTTTTCAGAAGTCAGCCCTACTAGAGAAAAAGGCGAGGTAGATTGCAAATTTTGTGAATGATTAGGCTCAAATCACTTCCTAATGAAAAGATAGCTTCATTGACCTTACCAAAAAGGACTTCTGAAAATGGTTTCAAACTTCTGAAAATTTCTGATTTATCTTTTGTAGCTCTTCTTTTCTGTTATGCTGATTCTTGCCCATTGGCACCCTGATCAAAATCAGCTACTAGCAGACTCCAAGGATAGAGTTGGTGGTATGCAAATCAGTTCTCATCAAAAACAGTATCCTGAAGGCAGCTTATGAGCTAAAAGCATCTGTCTAGATGGTACTGCTGTGCTTGTGAAACCAAACAGACTTTCTTAGCAGCTCCACAAATAAGAATTCACCATGTTGCTCTTGACCATTTTTGTTTGCTAAAATAGACATTTTACTGCTTTTTATCCCTGACCCAAAACCACATTATTTTGCAATGGACATGTGCAGTAAAGGACCAAGCTAGCAAATTAGGAAATGTGAAGAACCACTGAGGAAAAGGCTTAGATGAAAGGCACTCTTATTTGCTGAGGCCTGGGACTTTTAAGTTTTTGTTTTGAACTTTTCCCTTTATTAACACAGTACTCTATTTTCTTGCTGGGGAACAGCTCCTAGTTGTGCACATTACAGTAGTGTGCTCTTAGGTCTTTTGGCCGAAGCCATTTGTGTCTAGTGTCATACTTAGAACTAGATAATACAAAACTTTTAAATGGAAACCTACACATGAAAAATACCTTATTTGAAACTTATTTGATGGAACTTTTTTAATCCTTCTTGCATTCATTGGTAGATGTTGGCAAACAATGTTTTTCAGTGGAGATAAAATTAATTAAGAAAGATTCTTATTAGAAATTTAGAACTAGCAGTCAGGCATTTTTGTCCTAAACACTCTTCAGATTTTCCATAAGATTAAAATTTTGAAATCTTGAGTACAGGGAATGTTTGGGAGATAGAGAAATTATAGATTTTGCAGTTTTTCTTCAAAACCAGAAGGGTCCAGGGGTTCCAAGGATGATGCACTTTATTCCAGTGTGGCAGTTGCCTTTTGCCATTTTGGGTAACCTGCCTTACATGTAAGTTTGCAGTTTGCAGGAGAGCAAATTATAGAATCATAGAACTGGATAGGAAGGGACCTTTAAAGGCCAAACCTCCTGCAGTGAACAGGGACATCTTCAACTAGATCAGGTTGCTCAGAGCCCTGTCCACCCTGACCTTGAATGTTTCCAGGGATGGGACATCTACCACGTCTCTGGGCAACTTGTTCCACACCCTCATCCTAAAAAATTTCTTCCTTATATCTAGTCTGAATTTGCCCTCTTTTAGTTTAAAACCCTTACCCCCCTTGTCTTACTGCATCAGGCCCTGCTAAAAAGTCTGTGCCCATCTCCCTTATAAGTTCCCTTTAGGTATTGAAAGGCCACAATAGGGTCTCCCCAGAGTCTGCTCTTCTCTAGGCTGAACAATCCCAACACTTAGCTTTTCCTCAGAGGTGCTCCATCCCTCTGGATCCTCTCCAACAGGCCCATGTCTTTCCTGTACTGAGGACTCCAGAGCTGAACGTCCTCCAAGTGGGGTCTCACCAGCGCAGAAAAAAGATGGAGAATCAACTCCGTTGACCTGCTGGCCATGCTTCTTTTCATGCAGCCCAGGATGCAGTTGGGCTTTCAGGGCTGCACGCGCACATTGCTGGCTCATGTCCAGCTTTTCATTCACCAGTACCTACCCCCAAGTCCTTCTCAGCAGGGCTGTTCTCAATGTTTCACTTTAGTCTTACTGCAACTGTGGATATAAGATACCCTTAGAAAAGATTTCAGCTGCTGGTTTCCTGTTTCTCCAGGTAGTGCAAAGAGGAATTGTTTGTAATTTTTGGAAAGAATGGAGAAGGATGGCTTCCTTGAAAATAATTAATTGTTCACACCATGGTTATTTGTTTGGGTTTTTTTAGGCAAAAGTATATGTTCTGTTTAGTTGAAAGTAGAATAGCAAAGATTGTTCTGTAGATAGTACAAGTTGCTAGTCATTTCAGTACAAAGTGTTGTTTGGATAAGCTAAATGATCATTTGGATGAATCAGAATGTCTTGGGTTTTCTTTCCTAATAAACTTTGTGGTCCCTGTCTGTAATTTTTACTTCAATTTAGTTACAAGTATTGTGTCACATTCAAGTGCATTTTAGCCCAGAATCATTCCATTATATTAACCTTCCCAGTCACCATATTTAATTTACATGCTACAGCATTAAAAATATCATAGAGCAAGTATCACTAATATTTCAAAACAAATTATACAAGATGATTTACACGAGCATTTACTTCTCTTCTGTATATAAAGTTCAGATGTCATCTCTTTTCCAAAATCAAATTTTTCTTAAGTTATGGGAGTTTTGAGAGTTTCATTATCTAAAGAGAAATGAAATAAGAATTTTCTTTTGTCCAGTATAAATGTTTCTGGACACATCATGGCTCAGCACTTTCTTAGCTGCAAACAGCAAATGCTTTCATACAGAAAATAGATTGTATTTTAACTTTTAAGAAATTGTATTGGTGAAGTAGTGATACTTCTGTGATATCTCATGATAACTGATTGTCTGTTTGTAACAAGTCTGCTATGTCTGGAAAAAAATATCGTTCTTATCTCCCTGGAAAATCTAATTTTCTGAAAAATGTCGTTTTAGACAAGTATTAAATACCTGTTCTTGTTGAAACTAAGGTTAAATACACGTGCCGTGGGCTAATCTGCTGGCAGCCTTTGTGGTAGTGGTGGTAACAGTAATTTTTTTAAAGGTATTAAAGCCTCTGAAATGTCCAGGTTCTGTATTGTGCATTTGCATATGGGCATTTCCAATGTCCATGGCAGCCAGTTTTGTTTTTTCCCTCAAAATACACAACTGTATCTGCAGTATGATGGTGCTAATTATCTGAGCAGAATAAGTGAACTAATTTCTTCCTGCTCTAAGGACTCTGGTTTGAATCTGTTTAGCCTATGATTAGTTTGAATTTCTGAATTTTATGCTGTTTTCTTGAAGGTACTTTGGTCATGGGTTCCCTAATATATGTCCTTTATATAGGAAGCAGTCTGCAGAACATGCTAGTCAGAGATATTGGCCTGACCCAGGTCCTACATCTGGGTTGGGGCAATCACAGGCACACCTACAGGTTGGGCAGAGAAGAGATTCAGAGCAGCCCTGTGGAAAAGGACTTGGGGGTGTTGGTTGATGAGAAGGTGAACATGAGCCGGCTTCAGTGTGCGCTCGCAGCC
>JANHGB010029011.1:0-24666 GCA_026283785.1 Coracopsis vasa | reverse complement strand
TCTGTTCAAGAAATTCAGGCCTGGAGATGGACAAAACTGGGTTTGGGAACATCAAAGAAGTAGTATCTGACATATCTAGAAGATAACATACATAGTAAGTTCAGCTGTAGAACTGGAACTTGCAGACCAGTGAAGAAGCATACTAGCAAAGGTAAAAATGACCTCAAGTGGATCCTAGAGGAGGAAGAACAAATCATAAGCACGAGCATCATACTTCTCCTGGCCAGGGACTCCAAATGCTCACAAGTCACTGTTGTCACCCCCTCATTCTCCTAACCTAGAGTGATTGGGCAGGGAATGGAGAGGAGCAGTTGTAGGGTGGATGTAACATCAGGAAGAGGGATACAACAACAACTGCATTATCATCACTCTTTTTCTGTAACTAATGATTAATAGACTCTAAAGATTTCAGTCAGTAACAATAAATGTCTCTACCCTCTTTTTAGTCTCTTTCTCTAAAAACCCAGGTGAATAGTAGTTGAAAACATTTCAGAAAGATATCTCACTGCTGGGTTCTTTCTAGTGTTGATGTTCTTCATCCACTGTTTTGGCATTTGCTTGTTCAGTTATACTAGGTGCAGGTACCCTCATCTGTGCTGAGTTTAGAACTGCTACTGCTGATAAACAACCTGAAAGTCATGTCCTTTCCTTTCATAGCAAACTTTTAATGCAAATTTTATTCTGGTGAGACTGATCCACTACAGCAGTAGATTTCTTTTCTTCCCACTCTTCAACTCTTCACCTTTTTTTTTGGTGGCAATGATGATACATTTGTGTTTACTGTGTCCAGTGTGAAGATTGAATACACATACTTTTCTTTGGAAGAAAATAACAAGAAGTGCTTTAAATGCTTACGGGTTTAGTCACTGCATTAGCTTGGTCTGAGATGTCTTTCTTCTAGAAAATTGGTTTTATTAGTTCAGGAGCCACCTCAAGCCTTGAGAAAGTACAGTGTTAATAGTATTTTGTACTTACAAAAAAGCATGAGATATTTTACTCTGCTAAAGCAGGAGGTATTTGTTGGTTTGAGGTTTTTTAAACATTTTTTTTAACATTTGATGCCAGCCATATCTTTATCTTTGGGAAAAAAAACCCAAATAACAACCAACAAACATACTTTATTTACAGTTGGCAATTTTACAAATGTTGCAGAACTGAAGCATTGCACAGTTAGAGGAGGAAATATGAAAAATAATCTTTATAAGTGAAGCTCTTCTAGAAACTAGAACATGTGTCATTATTTTTAATATTTTAAACTTTATATAAAAATGCAAACAGAAATTCAGATAATTTCATGTTAAAAGAGTAGCCTTTAAGTTTCAACGGCAGCTTTTCACTAGCATGCACACAGCTGAGCATGTAAGGTGACTAAATCATTACTTGACAGGATAAACCTGCAGTTTAGCTACCAAAAAAAAAATGAAGTAATATATCTCCACACAATTAAAGATCTAAAGAGCTCTAACCAGCATTTGTTCCAAATAGAAAAGCAATCCTTCACATAACAGCTAAATATCCTGTTTATGAGACAGAACGTCTCAGAGGGAGACTTGTTACAGGCATAGAAGCACCAAATAACTATCAATGAAAAACATGCAAGAAAGAGAAAGCAGCACACCTGAAATATGGTGCTGTTCATTAAAGTGCTTTATGGTACAAGTAACATTTTCTAAATTTTAGCAGACCTCTTGGTACCTTGGGAAACTGTTGTGGGTTGGTTTTTTTATCCCAATAAAATTGCATAGATTGGTTTAGCCCGCAAAACTGTAATTTAGCCTTTGGTCCCATAAGGCAGAAGAGTTTGACAGTTCTTTCTGAAAAACGATATAGTGTAACAGTACTCGTGAAAAGTACCAATGGCGTACAGGAGCTGAACTACTCTTATTCATAGCAGAAACAGTGTAAGAAATATAATCCACGTTCAGCTCTGTCAGCAGGAGGAACAGATTTCTAGAGGTGACATAAATCAGGATTCACACATACTAAATCATTGTTTTAGCTGTTAAGTCTGCCAGCAAGGTGCAAACTGTGGTCTGGTATTGAAGACCTCGACAGACAGAAGGGACTATGCTGAAATTCAGCTACAAAAAAAGAAATAGAGCTGCTATATATCCTTTGGTCTTTAACCTCCGTTTTTAGTAGAGGGTCTGCTTTTTACTAATACTGCATATGCTTTGAAAAATTACTCCATTTCCATGCAGAAAGTCTTTGTGGCCCCAGGTGGCTTCCCTATTAAAGAAAGTGGTTTAGGCTCCCAGTTAAGTTTTTATGTGTTCTGTCCATGATTTCCTGTAGGCATTTTACTTTTTTGTCTCTCTGCTATTGTTTTATGCATAAGAAATTATTTGTTTTGGAGAGAATCACCTCATGGGGAGTTAATGTTTTGCTAATGCAGGTAGCAGTATGTGGAGTCTTAGTATTATGTTTTGATATTAACTGTGCATCCAACTTGAGACTCATTATACTAAACATCAAATCTTCAGATTTCCCATGCTTCATCGTGTCTTTTCTCCACTGATTCATCTGTCTTCCTTGTTTCTAATACCCTGCCTACCTGTTTTGTTGTTTTGGTTTTTTTTTTGGACACAAGCTCTACCTATAGGCATACATAAATTGCATCATTATTTGCTACTGTTTTTTGATGCAAGTCATATCTTTGATTACTAGGAGAAAACTGGGCACTAAATAGGTGAGTCTATTGCAGACCAGCTTTCAAAGACAAATAACTGCAGCATGGGTTTGATATCCAGGAGGAGTACCAGAAAACACAAAACCATTTCCAGGATGATGACAGGCTGACAAAACATCCAGATTATAAAATACTGTGGTCATAGCCTACTGTGGATATCCTACTGTGGTGGGTTGACCTTGGCCAGCTGCCAGATGCCCACCCTGTTACTCTCCCTGGACACTTCAGCAGGACAAGGGGCAAGAATAAGATGGATAAGATTGAGGATTGAGATAAAGACAATTTAATAAGAAAAGCAAAGCTCAGACATGTGAAGTAGAAGAGAGAATTGATTCACTACTTCCCATCAGCAGGCGATGTCCAGCCACTTCCTGGGAAGCAGGATTTCAGTATACACAGTGATTGCATCAGAAGACAACCTTTGTAACCATGGATTTCACACACACGCACGTACACCCATACACACACCCACACCACCCCTTCTTTTTCCCTGCTTTTATTGCTGAGCACAGCTTCATAGGGTATGGTATGTCCCTTTGGTCAGTTGAAATCAGCTGTGCCAACTGTGTATTGGCAGTTAGTGTTAGAAGGCAAACAATGTATTAATTGAGCCCTTCTGTGAGGCACAGTGTATCAGCAGATCATTTACATCAAACTGTAAAATAACCTTTTGGTGAGAAACATTATTTCACTCCTTCCTTTGGTAGGGTATGAATATTTAACTGCTGCATAGATGCAGCACTGCCTTTACAGATCTGTGGGAGTAATATTTGATTATTTATTTTTAAACACATTACAATTTGCTAGTGTTATTCAGCCTCATTTGCTAACCCATTTGTTAATATTATGTAGATATATGTTTTGAGATGCAAATCACAGTTCTGTGATGGGTACTATATAGACAAGTAAGGAAACAAAGTTCTTGCCCCAAAGAGTTTGCTCACATAATCTCTTCCACAAGTGCATTGTGATCTGATTTCACACTGCATGAAGATGCATTTCCTTTCATTATTTTATCTCTCATGTATTATGTCAGCTGGAGAGACCTAATCTCCCCATAAGTAAAGCAAGGCAACTTCCTTTGTGTGCTAGGTGAGTCCTTCAAGATGTTTATCTGAAGTGATCAGTTGCAAGCACAGCTTCCATTTATATAGTGTCCTTCATAGCAATGTCACTATGAACATAATGAATATACTTAGAAGTATTTAAAGACTCCGTAAATATATATTTCCTTGCAACAGCCTTGAACAGTGATGTAGAATCCCCATTGAAGAAGATATAGGTGGTGAAGCATGTTTTCAGATTCAATCAATCCTGCTTTGCATGAGTGACCACGACACAGAATTATTTTTTAATTCCTCCATTGGTGCCGTCAGTTTAGGTATTTTTATCCTTTTTTTTTTTTATTGTTTTTTAATACGCATTAGTGATGTTGTTGCTCCCCAGCCCATACTTAATTTTGTGGTGAATCATCTGCTTTTTTTAAAAACATTTACACTATTACCTATGACATTAATTATAAAAAAATTAGTCCACCTCTCGGGTTAACCTAGAGTGAACAGCCTTCACATCACAGTCAGTGGCTGAATACAGCTGGCAAAAATCAATGTGGTTCAGTTTCATCATGATTAATGTTTTCATTTATTTTATAATTTTGTATGCAATTTTCTGTTTAAGGCTCTTGCAGGGTGATTTGGCAATTGCTATTCATAAACAAAGAGCTTGGTCCTGTGTCATCTGATGAAGATGCCATTTGATTTGCTTACCATCAAGGGGATATGACGTCACATTATATTCCATTTTCTAGAAGGACACATCTACCAGAATTCAGGATTCATGTCCCCTGGTACTGCACAGGTTGGAATTGTCAACTCTGGGACTATTTTATGAATGACACATTTGCCTGGTTCTATCACCCGTATTTTCACTGAAGAGCATCTTAAGAAAAATTGCTCACACATTTCTGTTTCTGTAGTGGCATCCACGTAGTTAAGGATGTCTGTCTGGGAAGGGGCTGAGGACATTGCTGCCAGAATTTAATCAAAGTAAAGACAGAACCACATTAGGAATATTTGGCCATGTGCATTTGCTTATCATCTGGAAGAAAAAAATTGTCCATAGTCTCAGACCCAAAGAACTTATAAAGCAAGTAAAGGAATGATAAAATAAAAATGGAGTACATGGATAGAAAGAATGAGGTAGAAAAAGATAGTCACCAGATTATGAAGTAATTTAGTGGTACAGAACTTGGTAGCTCTATATATACACAGCTGGTGTTACAGTAATTTGCTGATTGCTTGTGGTTTACTTATGTATATATGAGTATTTATATACATCCAGACATATGATATTCATATATTACATTAAAAACCCATTAAGTCTGAAAGCAAGAATGCCTGAACTCAAAAGCTGTCTGATGCAGTTTTTAATTTAGTGATTGCATGGTGTTTTTCTTAGGACTCTTACCTTATTCAGAGCATAGAAGGGATGAATCTTGTTACTTGCACAAGTATTTAGTATTTTTATCTATTGGATTATTAAAAATATGACCTCATGCTTATTGATTACAATCTTCTATGTATCTTCTAGCTGCTGCAGCAATTCAGTTGAAAGTCCTAATAAAAACATTCTCTTGACTATATATCACCAGGACATGATCTGTACCATAAAAAAAATAACATGAGATGTTGAAATTGAAAATTATATTGCAAATAGAGTCAAAATAGCACCATATCAAAATCAAGGCACTAGATTGATTTAAGTTTATTCAGCTAAAATATATTTTTGTTTAGCATGGGCAGACATCTTACCAGATGTCTTTCCTGGAAATGGAGGAAGCCTTTTTGGAAAAGCTTTAAAAATAAATCAGTCTGTCTGTCGTTTCCTATGTGAAAAGCTTCAACAGTAGACAAAATTATAAGCTATTGAAAACAGCTTTTTTTTTTTAATTGTATTATGCAAAACTATTGCTAGAATGATATCACCTTTTCCCTCAATTGAGACACATACATGATTCTGTGGGATAGAATAAAAGATCTTACCATCATAGCTTAGCAGGATACTGCTGTAGTAGGAGTGTGTTCTTACAGAAGTCACTCCAGACAGGTAGTGGTATTGGTGTATTTTTTCTGCTCCACAAAAGCATTTAATGTGTGTTAAAGAAGAATGATTCTAGAAAATTCTTGAAAATTCTAGAATTTTCAAAATATCATTCCAAAACTTGAATTGGGGGAGGAATTACTGCTAATATAAAACTTGAAAGTCCAGCAGTCCATTAGGTGTGATATTTTGGTGCTGGGCTTTAACAGTTTCCAGAACTTTCAAGTGGATCTAGATTTTGAATTTTCAGAACTCAACCACTGTAATTCTATTTGGCACATATGTATTGTTTTCAGCAAATATTTTAAAGGAACACTGAAGCTTCAAAATCAAGCCCTCAGATGTTAGCAAATGATAAAATTAAGGTTTTCCATTTGAGCTTATTTCATGACCCTGTGAACTGGGATTAACATTTTAAAATTATGGTCACATAATTATGAATAATGTAGTAGATATTAGTACATATAGTAATACATGTATATACAAGTGGAAGAAACTCACTAAAGGTACAGGAGGTGCAGAGTTTCATATGTTAGCCACCTTTTCTGTCTAGACAAGTCTTCATTTGAAAAAATGCATTCCTAGGAAATCCCCAATGAATGTTAATTTGAAACTAGTAAAGAGAATTATGATAATTGCACTCTGGCACTGGATGCCAGTTTCCTCCTTTCACATTTAGGTTGTTCAGCAGTTCAGTAGGCCTTTTCTAGACAGGACATTGTATACGCACAATGCTCTTAGTGTCAACAAAGAAATTCCTTATGGTTAATTCTATTTTCTGCCTTCCTTTTTTTGAGTTTCTAGATGGAACAAGTTCCATATTGACACCTGCTAGTGTCTTAATGGGGGCAGTGTGAACACCTGAACTTCAGATGCAAACAAATGCATACAAGGATACATTACGGAATGTCCCTTCTTATGTACAAATGTATACAGTAATTGTTTGATGACATTGAACATCTCCAGTAAAATGGCAGTTCTGTAGTACAATACAAGAAGTTTGCTGGGCAGACACGAAGATATCACAGGAAATTTTCCTTAAGAAGATAAAAAGTAACTGAGGTTTGTTTTTACAGTGGTTACTATAGAAATTAAAAAATATGTTTTGATCAGGGTAACCATATACACTTAAGGAATTTGTTTTGATTCACATACTATTTATCCTAAGGAGATGGTTTTGATTATGTCCTTCACTTTGGATAAACTTGGTGCTTAACTTGAGTGACCATATAAAGAAATGTATGTTTTCCCGCATTTCTGGGGCTGGCAGAAGAGTGGCAAATACAGATTGTCTTCATAGCTCCTTTTACCTTCCGTCCACAACATTTGACCATGATAATCTGCTTTATCAAGTGGAAATAGCCAGAGCACAGAAACATAATGCTCTTTATGGCTATGTCATCTCTGTCTCTTGGAGGTGATGTTAAAATTTATAGCTGGTTAAAGAAACTGATTTGTTTTCTGGAGTGCTGCAGTAGTGTTGAAATGTCATTGCAGAGCATAAATGTCTGGAGACCTAATCCCAGCCTCACCAAATTTGTTGGAAGCTATTTGGAAGAATTTTATAAAGCTGAGTTTTCTCACAGATGCTTTCACAAATAAGGTAAATTATCCCTATTAATATTTTTTCCCCTCATTTTTCTGTCTTGGTGTCTATAGTGCACATATACTTTCTTTAACAAAAAAAAAAAAAAAAAGACACTGGAGCAGCCTAAAGTATGCTAGTTTATAACATCAGTATTTTCAAATATCATTTGCCATAAATTATTAGCCAAATGTTCATATCATGTTGCCTCGAGGAGCATATAAAGGTAGTCTTGGTTGTTGTCATAATACTTTGTTTTGAAGAAAACTATTTAGGCTTCACATTCGCGCCCAAGAAGCTGAGTCCACGCTGTTTCTGTTTTATGGCTTGCTGTCAGCATGGATAGCTGCCAGATCCTGTTAAAGCAACTTTTCATTACCTTCTCTCCAGGCACATAAAAACCACTGCCTACTTCGGCAAAATAGTTTCCTCAGTGAAAGCCACCAAGACTCAATCTGTAGCCTTCAATAGAAGAGTACGCTACCAACAACTTAGAACAGCAGCTTACAGGAGACAATAAAGCAAAAGAGATTCTAAACAGTATATAAGACTCTGTGCTATTTCCACTCTAATATTACTTTATGAAAAGCTGTACAAAGCCTCTTCAGATTGGAACTGCAAAATTACTTTTTGTGTCCAGCTATACATTCTGAATTTGTAGCTTTCTATTTCTTCCTTTTCATCTAATATCCTGTAGAGCTCTTAACTGTGATCACAGACACAAACTGGAAGCACATTCTGAGACTATTTCATATAAATTAGTTATTCTTTTTGTTATAATGTATGCACAAGTATTACAAATAAGATGACATAATCTAATTTGCCAAACAGCATTTTGAAGTACTTTCTTTAAAGTTTCATCCCCTCATGGTACAGTTGAACCTCCATTCACCCATAAGTTTTTAACCAATCCACCTTTTGTACTGAAAAGTCATCTTCCTTTTTTTTTTTGTTGAGAAGTGACTTTCTTTATCATGGAATGAAGTATTTGTTTGGTTTGGGTTTTTTTTCTGCAATAAGGGTGGCTGGAAAACCAGAACATTATTCCTTGTCAACATCTGTCACACGTATCATTGCATCAGTCTAAAAGTAATTTTAAATGGATACTGATAGTGGTGGTTACAGTGTCGAGAGCCAAAAAGGCAAAATGGGTTTGAAATTAGCTGTCGTCATGTAGATGTCCCTTTGAGTTTCTTCTAGGAGATGTAGGGTGGTTTTTTTATTTAACCAGATTATGAGATTTTGAAAATCACCTGCTGCAATTGTGTAGTACATTTTTCATGTCTGTTTTTAATAAAATTGCAATGTACTCAGTTAATGAGAAACACATTCGTAATGCATGTGAAGACTTTATTCTTTCTTTCGCTTTCCCACACTCTACCCTAAAAGAGGGGAGGTGAGGAAGGTATAAGATATAGGTCCATGGAGAGGTAAAACTGTGAATTTTTCATCTCTTTCTTGAAGCAGTACATAGCTGCCTTATTTTTTTGTGTAAGGAAGGACTGTACTGAAAAGTCAGACCTTTTGTGGTTAAATTGTCATTTAATGTTTTAGAAAGCCCAAAAGTAAGGTCAGTCTGATTATGTTCCTTCACCCGTTTTAACACAGTTACTGTCTTTAAAACATTTAAAAGTGCTTTTCATGTCAAAATTGTCAAATGTAACTCACGTACAAGGTAAAATGCTGCTTGTGAAAGTCAGTGAAGTTCACCGAAAGCATTTCACTTTGGTGCCTCTTAATGGATGAAAACATGAAAAGAGACAAAGGTTTTAATCTGTCTCTTTTTGACTTCATGTTTTCCTGGTTTTGTGAGTATACCCAGGGTAGTTAATGTTTTTGCAGTTATACCTAGCAGTAGGAGATGTGCTTGACTGAAGTGACCCAAATCTTATATAGGTAATTCTGATAATTATCCTGCATTTTGAAAATAAGGCCTGAACTATAATTATTTATTGGAAGGATTTTGCAAGAACTGTTCTGAGTTAGAATAAGGCAGATCCATAACGTAGTTTTAGTGTAAATGCTGAACACTGTGTCTTTTAAGATACTAGTCTAGGTATGCCTATTAATATGTATGAAGGAGATAAATGCTTAATAGAAGAAAGACAAGTTAAGTACACTTTTTGCAGTAATCAAGCATTTGCTTTCAGCAAGTCCTTTACCTAGGAGGAGTCTACTTCACCATTATAGTAAAAGTGTTATTTAGGTCCCTCTATAGTCCTAAGGATACCTCTGACTTGCCAAAGACTCCAAAGGGATCAGTTGATATGCTGCATCTATAAAAACAATTTAAGTAGCTCTAAGTAAGTCTTTGTGCCAATTATGTTAATGAAGCTACAAAGGGACTGCAAATTTATAAGTCCCCTAAAGTCCAGTGCTGGCCCAGCAATTCAGAAGCTTCTTAACAAGACATTTAAGCAAGGCTCTTTAATCTCTCTAATTGGTGCTTTGGAGTGTAGAATACATGAACCCTGCTGTGTTCTAAAAGCAGTAGAACATCTTCACTAGCCAGTAATACTTAGTGAAAATAGAATTTCAGACTGCACCTGTCCTGTACTAAATGATGATGCAGAGATGTTTTATTTCACCGCTACTTGTCAGTGCAGTTTTGCTGTTGAATGGTGCTTGACTGCAGCTGTGCTGGAAATGAATCAACTCTGTCCTCCATGGCTGTAACGTTCCATTCATGGGCATTGCTGAATATCCTGTTTGGGAGCTAAGAGGAGAAACCAAGGAGTAGCCAGAGGAAGTTATCCTGCTGAGAGAACAGAAGCTCTGGTGCCATGATTTCTCTCAGGAGCCCTCAAGCCTCTTGGCACAAAGTAGGACTTTTACAAACTGATGACGGGTTTTTTAAACTCAGGAACTAAAACTTGGAAAGGCTAGGGATAAACTTAAATATATTTAAAACTTAGAATAACAACTTTCTCTCACAAAACTATAGCTCTTGTGGATGCTGAGATTTTTAAAACCATTTCATTTGAAGAAAATCTGTAAGGTTGCTACTTTCTAGCTATAGCTTTTATCCCAGTCTCACTTTCAGCTCCTATATGCATTCCCTTCCAGAGTGAGACTTCTCTAGCAGTAATGTGTGTGTATATATTTATGTATACATTAGGGTGACTCATGCATCTCCTATCTCTTTTGCCATCTATGGAAAAAGGGAGTAGGACAAACACACATCTCGGTGGGTTCCAGCCTTATCTTGTCTCTGATTACTCCTGCTGCAAGCTTTTGGCTAAAGTTCTGAAGAACTCTTCTCCTTTTTTTTTTAACTCCTTCTCTCCAGATGATTTACATTTGTTACAATTTTTTTATTACCCATGGCTATCAGTTTTCTAGAAGAGGTTTACAGGGTGTCGTCCTCATGATTTGTGTAAGAACTCCAAGACAGTATAATGGGACGCCCGGCTTGTGTTTCAAATGAATGATTAGGCAATGTCATTTAATTTTTCCTTACCACTCATCCTCACTACTGGAGGAAGAAAAAAGACCACCCACTGATAAAAGAGAGTGCAAAGCAAATGAATCCACTAGAGGAAGGCTCTGCACTTCTGTGTCTGTTCTGTGCTAAGCAGAATTCAGACCATAGAATATCCAAGGAGATTTGCCCCATACAGGACATCATTTATGTATGTTGACTTTACATATTATTCCCGCTGGAAATAATTTTTTTCCCTGTAGTCCTGCTTTTTTCTACTGTTTCATCAAAGCCTTTATTTCATCTCTAGTTGGCCAAAGGGAGCACACTTTTTCTGTAACTCGTTTTTGGTGGTGGTTTTATTATGTTTAGGGGAAACAGAAAAGTCTGTATTTTGTAAAGATCTTTTCAGAAGCATTAATTTCTTGGTGTAAATGAGGGGTTTTTTATCATAACTGATATCTGTCATTCCTCCAAATTGTAGGATATAAGTTTACATTAATTAGAACATGCAGGAGAATGAAAATTGGCACAGGACTGTACTTCAGGTACAAATGTTGCAACCATATTAGCTTTGTACTTGAATGATTAACTTGTATATTATCACACCTATGTATGTGCATATAAACAGGCATCCACCATTTCACCCTCAAGATCAAAACTGGTCTTATACCCAAGAAGAAATTTTGGGGAATAGGGGAGATTTCAAAGTTTAGCCAATGTAGAGCTCTAAACATTTAGACAAATTCAATTGGTTTTCATCAGGCTTGCATTTTCTGAGGTTTTTTTGGTTGTTGTTGTCTTGGAAGGAATTTTGTTGATGTTATTTTTAGTTGTGTTATCTACTCAAAAAGGCAAACAAAGTCACTGATATTTGTTTAATAATCTCTTGGGGTTTTAAAAATAATTTGTCGTGGTTAAAACCATGGAATGAGAGAGGGATCTTGCCAAAATAATTTTAAAATGTTTACAGTGGCCTATAGGCTAATGTTTTTTAACAAAGTGATCAAATGCAGTTGTATCTGAGTGCCTTGAATGAAGGCTAATTACCCTTCTGAGCACATTTATTTTAAGGGGTCTTTTCTGTATTTCTGCATTTCATGAGAATATTTGGGAGGAATGAAGCATGATGCATAAAGAGGAGGATTCATTCTCTTCAAGACTCTTGTGGAGGAAATGCTATGTAAAGCTTATATTGTGTGTGTGTAGTTTATAGTTGTTTCTTTGTAGGTATAGAAGAAGAGTCATGTGGATATCCCACTTCCCTACAATCGCATTGCTTTGGGTAATGAGTTGTAGTGCAGCAGATATTTTGTTCTAGAGCTCTGCACAATAATTTCTTAAATGTTTTCATTAACATCAACCTGTCTTCCCTGTAAAATGCTCTAAACCCCTGTCTCTGTCAGATACTTCAGAAACTATTTTGAAAACTGTATTTTGATTATCCTGCCCTTTCCCTCTGACAAAGCTTTAGTTTAATTATCACATGAAGTATTTCACAAACTGTTTAAGGAGAATCATATGTATAAATCCATATAAAAAACTTCACAAAATACTTTTTTTGTAAAGTACTTTTTTATTATGTATTGTCAACAGTTAAATGATACGTTGCTGTTTCATGCAAGCTGGAATAGTGTTAAGAGAGCACATGTTAATTCATAAACATGTTAAGGGAAAAAAGTACTAAATCTGCATACGTTTGTACAGGTTTAAATATGAAACTGGAGAGCTGCTTCAGTTAAAATGACTTTGAATTACTTATCGAAACAACCACTAGTCTTAATTGCCCAGTGTTCCCAAGCTTTGTTCCAGTTCTGCCTTGGATGTTTGGGTTTATCCTGTGTTAAAATTTACACGTTTCTTTTTTTTTTTCCTTCCCTGTCATACAATATAATGCCATAGTAGCAGCTCTAGGAACATAGCGTAACAGTACTATTCACCAACCAGTTGTAGTTACTTTTCAACAAGTCCATTTTAAACTATGCACTGCATGTTATAGAAAACAAAAACAACCAAAAACCAAAAACCAAAACAAGCAACTCCCCAAAAACCCAACCAAACCCCAGATCTTGTAGTATGAGCTAACACAACGAATGTACATAATACATCATGAAGCAACAGCTCAGTTACAATAATAACAATGCATAAGAAAACAACTATGGAAATGTTTTTTTCTTGTTTTGTGCACACGACTAGGTGATTCACATCTCAATTTGTTACAAATGATAAACAGTAAAATTGAATGAGTATGCTTCTGCAGGACAGTCATGTAGTGAAATATTTCTTGTGATGTTTAGGAACACAGAGTGACAAGTTGTTTTAATTACAGACTGAAAAAAATCTGGTTTATACATCTTCATTGCCTTAAATGTAAACTAAGCAAGTAAAGTCTGAGTAATTGACAGTATGTAATACAAATTTTCATATGAATATTAAATTTCTCAAGAACGACTAAAATAACAGGAGAAATACCTATTTATGACATACTTTACAATGAGTGACAGACGTAGCTGATCACTTAGCTGTTTTATTCATTTTCATCATAGAATCTATTTCTTTTAATTTGTTCTTCTACAGTGAGCTGTTTGAACTTGAATTTCTCACCTTGGAATGATGCAACAGCTGTGTATCTTGAGCTCAGTAGATCTAAACTTGTGTTTATGTCATTCTTTGACAATTTGATTATTTCCCTTTCTTGACAGGCATTAATATCATTCAGTTCTGTAGCATAATTCCCATGTTCTTTTGAATATGGGCTGCAGGAACTTTAGTTATATCTACAGAGTGTATTCAACCACAGTCTAAATCCAGGTTGTTGGGGTTTTTTTTAAGAAAAGGTGTTTTCAGAGTGTCAAATAAAAAAATAGTATTTGAGTTTTTGTCGTATTTTGACTCTTCTCCAATGCATGCCAACTCCATATCAACAGGCAATGTTGTATTAGTCGCCTTCTTTAATGTGCTACTAATAAGAGACTTCTGACAAGTGGCATCTTTATTAAATTGAGCAAGATTATTAGAGGTAACAACATCTTCATCTTTTGAGTCTTGTTCATCCTGTGAAACAGTATCACTACAATAGCTCTCATGAGATTAATACATCTCAAATATTTCTTCATTTCCAGACTGATTTTCCTGCTTTGCAAAGGCATGCTGCGATACAGTGCAAATTGCATGGCTTAATGCTGTCATTGGGTTAGCTGGACCTGAGAGAGTTGTTTCTTGCCTAAAATGTTTAGGTGCGAAAAAGTGGCATAATTGTTATTGTTATTTAAGCTGAATTCTGTGTGATTCTTTTGTACTGTTACATCATCAATGTTAGTAACCTGTACAACTTCTGAACCATCAGTTTCATTTATTTTTTTCTCTTGCTCCTTCCCAGCAGCATACACAATCACATTATCACTTTCATTAAAATCCTTCCCACTTTCCTCCATATTCTGTGATCCTCCTGTTTTATTCCACTTATCTTGCACATTCCCAGCTTCCTCATCTTTTCCTTTATTGCCTGCTTCATTTTTCTTTGCTTTAGAGGTGTTTGTAGCTTCTTTTTCAGACAAAGCACTGAAGGATGAGTGTTGATTTTGTTGTGCATTTGCAGTGTTGTTTTTATTTTGCTCTCTCACAGCATTTTCTTTCTGAGGATCCTTTTTATTGCCCAGAGGTTTATTTGTATTTAAATTAGAACCTTCTTGAGCAAAACCTTCAGGGGGCCACTTCGGCTTATTTATTTTAGCCACTTCTTCAATAGAAAATGTTTTCTTAGGTGTTACCTCATCTGTTGAAGGAGGCCATGTCAGCTTTAGTTTACCTCTTTCTGTGGTTTTTTTCAAATTGCTATCCAAAATATCAGGTAATGAACCATCAGTACCTGAGTACAAGTCTTGATCAATGTCTGTAATTGGTTTAGGATCAACAGGTATACTACTAATGGGATTTGTTTCTTTAGCATAAGTATTGCCAGCTGGACCACATTGGTCTTTAGAATTCCATAATTCTTTATGCTGCTTGTGTCCAAAGCCTTCATCATAATTTCCTTTTGACTTGAAAAGTTGCTTAAAATGGGGTTTGCAGTATATTTTTCCATGGAGAGATGCATAATTTCCCAAGCTGCCGAATGGAAGGTAATTTGTTTTACACTTTTACATATCATAAATCTACTGTGAATTTTAAACTTTACTTGGTATTTCAAGTACCCCTACATGACAGTATATATAAAGAAAAGGAAGAGCAAAAAGAGAGCAAATTCAATGTACTGGCCAATTCTGGCCACCCTCTACCCCAAACCAAAAGTATCTAAAACTAATGCAAATTCCCATACAATTTCAAAGTCAAAATAAAGGAAAAGGGTCATGATTTGTGATTTTAGAAAGAACATAAATCTGTGCAGTTGTTGCACAGTATTGTTGCATAAGCTTCAAATAGCAAAATTCTGCAGCACTTTGGGGTTGCTGGAACCTTTTTCTTCATCCTATTAAAGACTGAATTCTCTATTTTTCTACAAAATAGGTGGAGAAAATACAGTGCCAATTTTCTGTAACCTTTGTGCAAATTATAGAAATTTGTGTTTAATTATATTTTGATTCTTCTCCTAAATGAAGTAGAGGAAATGTATGTAGCTAATCTCCAAAGTGTTAAAGTCAGAACTGTTAGCTAGCCTAAGTAGTCTGTTAGCCTATTTAACTGTTAGATAACTACTGCATTTCGTATAAAAGTTACAAGAGTGGTTTGCTAATGCAGAGAATCATCATTGTTCATATTATGGGTGAAGAACAGTAAGAGGAAACTTGAGTTGTGTTGACACGCTTTCAATTCCACCCAAGTTTCTGTCTCTACTGCTTCTGGTTCGTAAGCTGTCCTGAAGATCTGGAGCAGTCAGTAGGAAACAATATGCAGAAGAATTTGGAAGGTAGTTCTTTAGAGAATTTAAAGGCCTTGTTACACATAATGGTTCAGGTGTCAGTAGCAGAGAAGAGGGAACCCAGGTTACCTCCCTGTCAACCCAACATCCTACAGGCTGAATAGCCTAGTTGAAAATAATTTCACTGGCTGCATTTATATTCAGATGCAGAGTTCTATGAGTGAACATGCAGTTACTTCTTACCTTAATTGACTGCCACAGTGGTGACATCGGAAACATGATTTATGAAAATTCTGCTTGTCAGCAACTAGGCACTCCATTGGGTAAACTCTCTGTTGACAGAGTCTGCACGTTTCATTTTCCTGAATCTGCAGTTTCTAGAACCACATATTAAAAAGTATGAGTTAGTTTAAGCTGCATATTATGATTTATTTTTAACTGTATAATTCGGTATGTTTTGTTAAAACTGTAGTTTTCTTTATGCATTAACTGGTATCTCAGCTGTCAATTTTAGGGCTTCATTTTTTGTTAACTAAGAATAATTCTTTGAAAGTGGAAATACTACTCAACTTTCCCTTTTCAGAAATCCATACATTTGAAAAGGCTATTCATTTCACTACACCAGGTACAGGATTTCCATTTGTTTTTAATAACTATTTATTTTGTGAAATGAGATCGGATGATAAAAGGTTTACTAGTATAAATGGAATTGAGTATAATATATGTATAATCTTTGAATCTACAACGTGATTTAGAGATCAATAAACAGGGCAAATGTTTGAAATTCTGATGAGGAAGTTTTGCTTGATCATGCCAAAAACACATGAGAGAGTTCTACTTCTGTGGTATCTGCAGACTGTACACTCATATGGCCCAGATATGCTATGGACATAGTTATTTGTGACTTTTATAGTTTTCATTTTCAGAGCTGATACTTTCTTCAGTTAATTCTTAAGGCTGAGTTAGCTACAATCATATTAGCTAACTCTATCAAATCCTTTCTTTTATGAGGTATAATTACTTATAAAATAAATTAGTTCTTTGTAAAGTAGAAAGCATGAATAGAAGTTTTATTTCATACCAGTAAGTGACAGAAAGAAATAATGGGTAATCTGTTGGGCTTGCAAAAATGCATGCTGCTTTTCTGTCTCAATTCCCATATTGCTGTGAGAACTGTACTAGCAGACAAATACAAATAGGGTGTACCAAATAATTGCTTGTATAAATATATCTTCATTAACAATAATAATGGCCCTTGACATCAGCAGAAAATTTGGCCCCTTTCAGCATTCTGTCTGGTTTTGGTTTGCCTGCTGGTATTGATTTTATAGCAATTCACAAATCGGGACAGAAAGTTATGTAGATTTTGTAAGCACAGCTTTAGTTGCAAAATATCTCTAATGCCATAATGGAGCTGAGAAAAATGCTGAAAATTAAATATCTTCAAAATAATGTCAAATTTGCAATAAGAATAAACCACCAGTAAAAACAAACAAAAAATATCCCCCAAAGAATTGTTAATTATAAAATAGCCTCAAATGTAGAATGTAGCTGAGCTTTCTGAGGGACACTGAGTGACTACACTCCATAGTGATGTGAAACCTAGACTCTGACATCACGTAGATGGGTTTGCCCTTAATTCAGACTAAGGCTGTGTCAACTGGTAAAATTGCTCAGCAGGGAACAGCAGGCAAATTTTTATGTTAATTTGGAAACTCTTGCAGTAATTTTTCTCAAACAGGAAAACCACTGAAATGTAGTTTACTTTGTCTTAAGTCACATCTTGTGCTTTAGTAAACTGAAAACAGATGTGCACAAAACATGACCATTATTTTATCTCTAGAGCTATTTTACACTGGCAATATTTTACTTCAGTTAAGAGGATGTTGCATTGATTTTAAGCATGAGAAGTCAGGTGCATTCTGTGCACATTTCCTAGCATGTTAGTATTTCTCAAATACAACAGTAATGCTATTTTAATTTTAATACCTATTTTTAATATCCTTTTGTTTTTATTTTGCTCTATATAATTCTTCAGGATAGCTCTTGTAGCATTAATCCTCATAATGGTGGAAGAGATAGCAGCTAGAAGCTTTCACAACAGTTCCTGCATCTTCCTGCAGTTCCATTAAGCTGCTCAGCCTTCTTGTCTTTATGGAGATGTATGTGAATTCCTACATCGTATTTTTGTACTACTTGAGAATCATTGCCATCAAATTTAGAATTAGCAAGTGTGCTTTGCTGTGGTGTTAGAGGGGCTGCTGCTTCTTGTGTGGGATCTTGGTCTTGCTTTGATTTTTGTGATGATGTTTCAGCTGTACTTAATTTGTCTGAATTCTCTGTGTGCCAAGGCTGCGAATTAACTGTTCGCCTCGTGCCCATCACTGCTCATGTTTTCATCCACTGAGATTCCATGTACCACTTTAAAGATAAACAGGTGTTTGTTGGTCACAAGTAAAGGCTGTGTTTTAAATGTGCAGCGTACTACTCTGACATGCCCCTTTTCACTCTCTTCTGTGTGGACAGCTTCATTCTCTAGTTTTTGACTGAAGTTGTCTTTGGTAACAGACGATGGCTGAGGTTCAAAATTTTTTATGCATCTCTTCATGCTTCCTTTAAGCTATTTCAGCTCAGACCTCAGCTGCAACAAGTTAAGGACATCCAGTGGATTAAGCTGCCCAAGTTTATCTAGGTTCTGTGCTTCCAGCACATGCCTCAGAGTCTTTACAGCGCCACTAGGAACTTCTTGGATAAGAGTTTCATCTGATATTCCTCATCATGATAGCTTTTATTCGTAGGGTCCAGTGGCGACATTTCAAACATCCAAGTGACTGCGTGAAAAACTTCTCTAACTAATGCAAAAGCCTTGTCCGTACCTCCTGCACAGCCGGGAGCATGTACATGCAGTGCAAGAGACTGGCTATGTATTTACTGTTTCTGCCTGTAATGGTTTTTTGGTCTGCAATGCTTCTAGCTCTGTTTGGATCTGGTGGGTCATCTTTAATTGAAACGAAAGGCTGGTTCTCAAAGACCCATCTTACAGAGAGGACCTCTCCTCTCCAGATTTCACACCACTCTAAGCATTTTTTCTCTGGTCTTGTGAACATCTGAATAATGAAGGCAAGGCTATATATAGCCTGCTGCACATCTGACATCAGACTCTGTGTTTCAGATTCACCAGATAAAATATTAGAAGTCTTAGGTAATGTTTCTCTAAGTGTTTTCTTACTTGTACATTTGTATAAACGTCTTAGTTCACATAAATTGCTTTGCTTTGTGTACAGATCTAGGGAGACCACGTGCTTCATTGGCAAGATGGATGATTCAGTGGACTGGGAAGTTGTGTCATTTCCAGTGGAGCTTTTGTAGTGGAAAACTTTTCTGTGCTTCCATATTCATGGGATCTGGAGCAAATCATTGCAGAAGTAGCAATTCTGTCCTTTTTTTACCTTAGTACAGAAGTTTCCTGTAGCCTGCTTGCTGAAGTAGTAGCAGTAGGTAGGTGATGAACTAACTGTTGAAAGCAAGGTAATTTCCTGGTACATATTTTCCATCTTTCGTGAACAAAAGGGGTTGTTTTGTTGTTTTTTTTTAAAAAGTATAGTTACATATAAAATTATTTATTTATTTATTTTTTATTCTTGTCGAAAGCTAGTTCTGCAGGCATCCAAGCAATAGGCTTATAGTAAGATCTGGAAAGACACAATGCATCAGCTAATGCTCAGAATGCTTAAAACAGACCTTTTGAAATAAAAGCTGCAGTATTTGCACAGTGAAAAGAAACGTGAAATTCTTACAAAATGCAAAATGATGATTGAACACTTTCAATCATCAAAATGAACAAATGAAGACTTTGCATTATAAGCATAATGTAAATTTATGCGTGCTTATGCTCATTTTCATTTCTTGTGAAAGTGACATTTTCTATGCTTCTTGAAATCTGTGGTGACAGAAATTATACATATTTACAGATTCAAAACAAGGAAGTAAGAGACTGTATTCAGCAGAGGAGGACAGGAATGCAGAAGTTTTTATAAGTCTACTTATTTTGTTTGTCACATGCTGTGAGTACTTGTTGAGCTTTCAACATATTTCGTATTACAGGCACTTAATTTCTAATGTCCATATATTCCCACCACTTTCATAGGTTACATTTTTAATCACAGTCAAAATAGAAATTCAGACTGCTTGACAGACCAATGTCTTAATTTCACCCTTTCTAATTTGCATAAAGAAAAATCCCTCTTATTAAAAACACAGACCTTTACTTCTTTTGCAGGTGTTGCAGTCTCTCTGTCAGAGTGAACAGCCTTTTCCTGAGCTGTCCTTTCAATCTGCTGTTTTAAAATCTGTGTTATAGTCTTTGGGAGCTCTTCGTTCTGAGCTGCGTTGATTACTGCAATGGGAAGAATAATAAAAAAGATAGTTTTTCATCCACCCTGCATTTTATGAAATTGACTATACCAGTGAATTTTAAAACATTATTACGTTAGAAAAATTACACTTAGCCTCACGGAAGTCTAGAGAGTCACTTGATTGTGAACAGAAATCCATTGAGAAAGTGACAGAATAGTTGTTGAGGGACGTGTTATCTATCACCTGCTGTTTTGTCATACCTGAGTGGAGTGACAGGGCTAAAGGTTGACAGGTCTATGGGAGAATATAATGTGTGAATTCTAATACTAGGACTAAACTGCAGGAACAACAGTGTCTTAACACTCTGGTCATATTCTGTAGGGATATTCAGTTCAGCTATAAATCAAACCTTTCTTATCTACAATTCTGTATATACATGGGCTAGTGTTTGCCTATGTTTTCAGACAATTCTTCAAGTCCTCAGTTTTTTCAGGCAACTGAATGCATGTGTTAAGCCACCTCCTTATGCAAAAGCCATTTCTGTCCCAAATTCTAAACTAGTTTCTTAAGTCCTATTGAAGGAAATGAATGTGCTTTGCAGAGAATTCAGAGCAATGTGCATTTTCGTGTTTGTGTGCTAAGAGCAGCACATCTGTGTGAGTAAAGACGTTTGCCATTGCTCACTTGTGAGCCTTTATTCTCCTGCCACTTCTTACCTGTTTCATCAGTATTCTGACTGAATGTGGAAGCCATTTTTGTCTCATGAGTGACTTGCTCGTGGTGAGAAACCTGTACACAAAACCTTCACTTTACTACAGGGTTTAGTGAAATATGCAAGAATTTTACATACTCGGTATTTAAAATATATGTATTTAAAATATTCCAGTAAAGAAAAATAGGAATGGAAACCTAATTAATTACCATGTTAAAACAATAATAAATTAAAAGCACTTAATAAAACACCTTTAAAAACTTATGCACTGCCTAATGAGGGAGGCTATCAGCAGAACATCCAGATCTTGCTGCACCAAGTGGTAAAGGTGGAAAAGGCAAAGCAGATATGTATCAGCATCAGTATAATTGTTCAATGAGATGATTATTAATTGATATAGTTACCTCCTGTGTTTGAGAGGCTTCCATTTGACTTTCTTTGGAGGTCATTTCATTGCTCTCAGCTTCCCTGGTGTTGCTTGATGCAGTATTTTGACTCCTACTTAACCTTTCCTAAAGACAAAAATAATTGCACATTAATAGCTAATAGTAAATTAGAATTTTATTTTCTTTTTTTTGTTGTTTTTTTGCCTATGAAGGGTTTCCACAAATAAATTCTAATTTAAATGGTGTAACTAGAACAGTTATTTTACAGCAGGGTAAATTGATATTTGTTGCCATAAAAATTGGAACAGACTTTTTTATAACACAGAAGATCTCAATTTTTGTTACTGCAGCTAGACTTCAGCCAGCAGATACAGAAAGCTGCATGAATACCCGCACTGTATCATTAGTCTGGAAGGGGATGAAGGTGGCTAGGACTACTGCTTCCAGTTTTTTGTGTTCTGCTATCAGCTTGTTACCTGTCATCAGTCAGGAGGCTAATATAACTTTGTAAAAAGAAATGTAATAAGAGATGCTGACTTCCCGCATATGCTTTATACAGCTCTTCCGATGCAAAACTCTTGCTGAATTGCGGTTGTGAAAAATGTGACCCAAAGGCTAACCAGAACATCCTATAAAATATACAGGCTGGCATTGTATCTACAAGTCTGACAACAGCGGTGTAATAAACAGAACATATTGTTGAGAGTTTAAAGCACTGTCCAAGATGTCTGTTTAAACTGATTTCTGAGGTTATCTTATGCTTAGTTCAACTCCAGACTCTGGCAGTGATTTGTTTTCTCATTTAAAGCCTGTCACAGAACTCGTGTTACATCACATTATCTGTGTTCATGTAGTACTTTGAAATTTTTTGATTAGAAGAAATAAATCCTAAAGATTGATATTATCCAGATAGCAGTTGTGTGCTTCCTTTCTCTTGCACACTAGCATGCACACAGAGACATCTAACAAATAATTTCACTCATGTCAAATTTTCTTCCTTTGCGTGAAGGAAGCTTGCCTACTAGTTTCTACTGATAATAAGCTTTCAAATGAAAGGAGCTTGTCCCTCCAGCAAGTGCTTTCCAAGTGTTTAATGTAATGCGAGTGTGAAATTGTGTTTCTGAGATTGCTACTATACATCTAGTGCAACAGAGATTAGTAAACTTCCTGCATCTCAAATCCTGGCACCTCCTTGAAATCTAGCTAATTGTGGGACAAGAAATTACCTCTCTCCCTTAGTTGTCCCATGGCAAAGCATGTATTTATGGGATTTATTCCACCTTCAAACTAAGGAATTCTTACACTGCTTGAATCTTCCCTGACATTTCTGCTGAATCAATACAGGGTAGCATTCATTGCCTTACCGGTAATTTCTGCCACATAGTAGGCAGCAAAGGCTCTTAGGTTCTGTGGCAGGAAAACAACATGCATCCCCTTTGTGGGCTTTAGGAATTCTGTTCCACCTTGGTGCTGCCATATCATCTGTCTTACCTATAAGATGCATTAAAATTATACCAACAAAAGGTAAAATAAATTTCCTGATTCCTGTCCCAGTAAATGATTTAATACCAGGATCAAAATTAATCATATCTACCACAAAGTTTCAACTGTCAAAGTGAGGTGAGGCTTGAGGAGAGCAAGTCAGAGCATGGCTTACACTCGCAAGTTCTGTATGTGTAACAGTTGTGAGGGAACTGCACAACAGGAAGAAATGTAAAGCTAACCCTATACCAAGTTGAAAAGAGGCAGTTCAAACAAAATGAATTGCAAATTTTTCCATCTCTGTTTAATGTCTATGTGTTGAGTTATGTATAGTACACCTTTTCATTTTATATGGATATGCTTTTTAATATATTTATGCATACATATGCTTTTTTCATTTAAGAGATGATTTTCTATTCTAATGTACATGTTTTAGATATGTAAGTTAAGCTGTCATTACTGTAAAAGCTCATTCATGAGACACAAAATATGTTCATGACAGTCATTATGTGTCCTTTGAATGGTGTGGAGTATTAAAAAGGAATATAATTAGGTTTAATGTAGTCAGGAAGCAAATCTAATATGAATGTCACTACTGCTTTATTGCTACAACTTTGGTACTGCTTATGAAGTAGTTGCCATATTGCAAAAGATTATAATTGTTTAATGCAACAGCTATTGCAGCCTAAACATTATGGGCCAGATTTTGGCAATATAATTACACAGCTTTGCTCTGGGCATGCAGGGAAGAAGAGGGTCTTGGAGGTTCTCATATTTTGTGTGTCCATCAATATGGCTAATTGAAATTCCAGTGACAGAGGGTAAAATGCTGATTGTTTATTATTCCAAACAAGTGGAGAGCAGGAAGACCTGTGGTTTCATCCCTCCTCTGTAATGGCCAGCTGTTGGGTATGGGATAGGATATCTTGTAGATAGAATTAATGTAGTCTACCGCATTAGAGTTTGTGACATGTTTGTAGACCCCATAGATTTTGGAGAATTATTTGATGGTCTGCATGGGCTAAGGTTGCTCTTA
Organism: Coracopsis vasa; assembly: GCA_026283785.1. Lineage (NCBI taxonomy): Eukaryota > Metazoa > Chordata > Aves > Psittaciformes > Psittacidae > Coracopsis > Coracopsis vasa. The sequence goes on along the minus strand of JANHGB010029011.1, from coordinate 1,042 downwards.
ATAAGCAGGATAAATCATGCCTCCAATGCAGGACTGTGGCTGAAGATCATGATCTAGATTTAAAACTAGTTAAGAGTTGTACTTGTGTGAACTTGGTCCCTTGTTTCTGTGGAATATACAATTCCTGCTGTACTGTGCATTATTAAATCAAGCAAAGTTATTTAATCGAGCAAGGTTATTTAATCAACCAGATCTGCATCACAATGTCAGAAGCAAACAGCTCCCCTCCAGCTGTGCAAGGGAGGAGGACAGATAGACAATTCAAAGTCATTTTTGGTGGCAGGAATGAAAAAACAGCTATTACAGTTGCTTTTTCCTTCGCCCAAGAATCCGCTTTAAATTACTTTTTGTTTATTCTATGTCATCTCATAAGGGAGCTTCAGAAATCACCATCAGCTGGATGATGCTGCATGCTACTAGCTCATGAATGGCTTCTTATGGTCATTATATTTTTATTTCAGACTTCTATTGCCCTCCATTCTTTTCCATTTGTTTCAAGTCACCCTTTATGGGGACTGCTGTCCTTCCCATGAATATCTTTGTGGTACATAATACAGAGGACTATAATATCCTATTGTGTATTTGGATAAGTCGCCATTCTAACCTAAAATGATATTATTTAAATAAGAAAGATGTAGATCTGGAATAAGTTTGTATACATTTTGTTAGAAGAGTACATTTATATGTAGGCATTTAGATTCTGGTACTGAAGAGAATTGTAATTGCTACATGCATTTTATATGGTAGAAGCTCACGCATCAGTTTTAGCGCCTCTGCTCTGCAATAATTTAGATAGAATTCTCATTGCAGAATGTGCCCAGATTTGAATTTTCAGTAACTATTCTGTGTATTTTAGACCAATTGCTCTGACAACAAAAACATAGTTTTCCTAAAAAAAAAATAAAAATAGCTTTGAGGTTAAGAATATGGATGCTTTTTATATGCATATGTACATAAAACATAGGTCCTTTGTTTCCCCACTAAAAGTCCGTTGGAATGCAACTTCTCCCAGGTCCGCTCCCGGGCAGTCTGCTGCACACTG
>JANHGB010029010.1:0-23481 GCA_026283785.1 Coracopsis vasa | reverse complement strand
GCTTACCTCTTTCCCATTACTTAGACACTGCAAACTTTCCAGTGCATTAACCTGCAATCTTATGTCTTTCTGTAAAATCTACCTCACTTAGAGTCCTGGCATGCTTGCAACTATCTTGTGCAATTCCTCTGGCATATGTTTGTCAAAAAATAATCCCTTCAGGACTTTAGCTAGGTTGTCTAGCTCATACTTTTAATTCTCTTTTGCACCTACTACATCCAAAAACCAGTTTCTTGTCATAGAGCTACTAGTCACAAGGCTATCTTAATTATGTTAATCACCCTCCCCCAGCTAATACAATTAACTATAATTAGCTGATCCCTTTCCTCGTATACTTTGCTGCCCCAGAGGGATTCAGAGTTGTTAAACTAGATGAATACCCAATTCCTCTTGCATAATTGTCTCCCAGTAAGAGCCCCAGGGCAGAAAGGCAGGAGAGGCATTGCTTATGCTCTTGACTGACCCAGCCTAAATGAGCAGCAGAAGCCCCTTGAAGAGGCATTGACTGAAAATGTGTATTATATTATAATCACTTTAAATGGAGGATGGAAGTCATGGCACGGCAGTCTGCTTAATAATTAAAAAATATCTTAAGTCTGCTGTGGATTTTCCTGGAGTACTAAGATGCTATTTGTCATTAATCCTGCTGCCTCTGCAGCAGAGTTAGTGACAAACCACTGCACGGTTCTTTCTCTTATGCATGCTGGAGATGAAAATCTCCTTACATGTATGGAGCTGCTTGTCTATTGCCTGGCATGCAGTGTACACTTGCACAGTTAGATGAGTCACAAAACTGCAGTCATTTACAGTAAACGAGTTGCAAAGGAATCATGTCCTGTCTGGCATTATCCTGTTGCCATTTTGCATTGTAGCCACTAATGACCACATTGCTAAAAGCAATCTTCAGAGATCTCATGTGATATTTCTCTACAAGTACCATCATCACCCATTGCATAGGCACATTTCTCACCAGCTAGAGCTTCCAAGTGTTTTTTTAACAGGCTTTTCGATTCGGAAAGCACGTGTAGGATCTAAATAAAATGCAAATGTATTTAAAAAAATATCAAAAAAGTAATTTGGCTACTCTGGATGACCTGGAAATACATGATGCTGCAGCACAATAATGCTTTTTTGAAAGCCTAGTATAACGGAATAAGTAAAACAGGTGAGCATTTCTCAAAAGCATGCTTATCACCACCAAACAGATGCCTGCAACTTACTGACAAGTAGAATAAAATCAGTGAAAGTACTAATAAAAAAAGAAAAGTAAAACAGTAAGCATAAAAAATACATATGTCAGGAGCAATCCTCAATTAGCAGGGATAATGGTAGATGACAGAATAGAATGTTCCAGCTTAAGCTCCTCAGGCTGTTATAGATACCATTCCTCATTTTCCACCATTTTTCGACTGAGTGCATATATAAATGATAGAGTAGGTATGGCGATACGGTGCCAGAAAGTGTACATTTTTGTACATGTCAATGTACACATTTGAAAGTGTACATTGCTTACCTCATCCTGAGTCATATTCTTTGTATACTTAATGAATCCAGTAATTTTTGCTCTTACTGTAAATTCAGGCTGCTGATAGTGAAAATTATAAATGCCCATGCTCCAGGGACAGAGAACCTACTCATACAGCTCAGCCTCAGGGAGGAATTTTAAATTGACATCACAAACTAATTTTAATACCCACTGCTACAATTTATTTATGTATTTAATGACAATAAAGCAGACTTCTGTGACCCCTGTGAATGTGGCTGCAGGAAGATGTGACTGTTTTAGGTCCATAGTTTAGATGTTGCAAGGCAAATGTATTTCAAATTTAAATGTTTCTTCTCATGGGCGACTTTACATTATTATGGGAGAGGGTGGGGAGGGGGTGGGGAGAAGGTATGTAAAACAAGAATGCAGCATGGGACAGAAAATATCAGCAGATCATGCAGCAGTAGGGGTGAATCAAGCAGAGCTACACCTTTGGGATTGCCTAGAGAATAATGAAGGGCCTAGAACATTTGTTGAACATATGACTGTCTGTACATAACTCTGTGTTGTGTTTAAGATTTTGTTTCTTAGAAAAGAGGAAATACATGTTATATGTAAAGGCAAGAATTTATTGTTGATATGATTGATGCCTTAACAGTCTAACCCAAGAATCATTAACAGTCCAGATCTACTTATTATAGAAAAAAAAAAATTAGCCTTCTATACAGGGAAAGACGCACACTTAGTTTCTACTCTTTTCATTGAGTTATGTTTACCCTTCCATGGCTCTTCTGGACCCTAATGGTGTTTTCACTCTGATGGTGAGTGAGCGGCTGTGTGGTTCTGAGTTACTGGCTGGGCTTAAACCACAACATGGTGGTAAGGTGCTATAGGGAGTTGTTGGCACCTGGAGTTATTTGCTAGTAGGAATTCGGTGTTTATCTTCATCCTCACAGAAGAGATCCATGTGGAGCCATAATTATGTGTTTGCTAACGCACTTTTATATCTTGGTCTTTCTTCATTGGCCTGTATCTCCATATTACATCCAGATTTGTTATATGGTGAATTTTACACATGTTGGATATTTCTTTTTCACTCCCGTGAGCATTGTTTTTGTCCTACTTCAGGTCTATTTCTTTAACTTTACAACAACGGGGCTGCCAGTGCCAAAACTGTGGCCCCTCTCCAATCACTCCATACTTGTACTGTCTATGCCACATCCTGTGCCTCCACTTCTTAAGCTCCTGCAGTTGTACTTGGACTTTATTTCACTTTATACTATCCATATAAAACCATGATACCATAAGCACAGTTAAAACAAATTAGCCATAGCCACTTACTCAGAAGGAGACAAAGGTGCAGGGCAGTCAGTAAAAGTTTGCATATTACAAGGCTAAAGTGTTATGGTATACAATATAAAGATGTTCATTGTTGTTTTTATACTATGTATATAGATGTATGTAAGCCTTTGTGTATGTACGGATATCTATCTATACACACACACCTATATGTATATTAACACTGTTTTCTACATCATGTTTTTGCAGACTCGAGACACAAAGGTTTACATTCACATATTCTTCATGGTGTCAGTGTGACAAGAATATTCCAGAAAATAGTTCCTTCCACATTTATAAGTGAAGATTACCCCTTGTTCCATATTCTTGGCACATAAGTTACAGTTGCTGGGGTTTCATTGTATATTGGTTGAATTGTCACAAGCAGACCTAATGGAATCCACATTAGCATTAATGGATTCTAGCTCATAACACATGATAGACCACTTCTGAATTTGGCTGAAAGTACTTTTATCTGATTTGTAAATTTAATTTAACCTGAAGAGTAAAGTACATTAATCTTGCTTACTGGGAAAACAGACATACACAAATGAACTTTGAAAATAAATGTTTCATTCACATCTTACATTAACAATATCTGAGAAATGAATCTACTATAAGAGACATTGTCGTTTCAGTACAACTCCATTTTATTGCCTTGTGTCTCCAGTTTTTATCTGAGTAGGGAGTAATTGTGAAGCTTTTAAATAGTTTAATTTTTTTTTGCTTTACCTGTTTACATTCTGCTTTATCCTATATACTTATTCTTCTTTCTATTTTATTATGGCACCCGACTACAAACAATTTAATTTAAAATGCATCATATATAAATTATATATAGTCATTACTTTAATGCATATTTATATAATTATTAATAATTACAAACAGTAATTTAAAATCCTAAATAATGCATGATAATTTCTTCATAGTGTGAGCTCATAACATTTATTCCACATTTCTGTTTTGAAATTCCTCAGCATGCTTAAAGTTCAGCATGTAGTTTGATGAATCATAGCTTCTGAACATGCTCTTCTCCCTCTTTTCATCTTTCTCTCTCACCCATGCTCATGGAGTATGATCTCAATGAAGACATATAAGACTAGTCCTTCCATATGTAAAAGAAAATTTGCAGATAGTTAACCTTAATAGAAACAACAAAATATAAAGTGAAATATTAGCTATGCTATCATATTACATAGAGCTGCCTAGATGCTTCTACCTAATAATGCACTGTTTTATCTGATGTGGTGGTTTTTGTTTCAAATGTCAAAAAAAAGATGCTATTATTACTCAGTTATTAAAAAAATAATAATATGTTGATGGTCTTGACAGGAGAGACACATTTCTGTATTACAGTGAATGAGAATACTGGTACAGTGTATATATTCTGGAAATTAGATGTAGGACTCTATTTAAAGATAATTGAAGAAGCAGCTACTGCTAATCCTTTAATTATTGTCTTGATGAGAAAACATAGCAATGCAGTTTAATTTGCAGAAATAAGGTTATTTGCAGATTAGAAGTTGACTCTGGCTGACAGATTATGACTATTAGTATATTTAATTAAATTCCATGTATTAGAGAACTGTTTTACACACACACATAGATATACACACACACACATAGATATACATATATATATATGTTTGTATATTTGGTTTATTGGTTCAGTAAAATGGTATCTGAAAAGAAAAAATGCTCTGGCTCTGGGTCTCTGACTTCTTATCATATGTATTTAAGAATAAGTGAACTGAATCAAACCAGGTCTCAGAATCTGCACAGAAGAACTGTGCAAATGATCTGAAACAAGCTCTTTAATTAAAAGGAGGGAAGACGAGCTTTATGCATTAGAACAACACAAGTAGCTTTGCCCTAAGCATTGGTTTCAAAAATCACAAAAGACATTTTTCTTGCTATACTATCAAAAGTTCAGCTGAGTCAGTAGACACCTAGTGCACTAATTAGAACTTACTATGAAAGGACTGTAAAGATCATGCACCCACATCCCCCAAGCTAACTCCATTATTGACCCTTCCTATACAGGTAAACGTGTCCTCTGCATCTTTGCTTAAAAAATTTTTTTGCTGGATACTGCAGAAACCAACAAAGGCTCTAGAGAGCTATGCTAGATGAACAGTTGAAGGAGCATTGCACTACAATGGCTTCTCAGAAGTGTCTGAAATTCACACCATCAAAATAAACATTTGCAAATACTTCAAATTTTAAAGTAGCAACACTTACTCTGAAAGTTGTCATTAAAGAGTATTCAAGAACTCCACTGATCGACATGTCAAAACATATGTATGGAAAATTTTCCTTGATCTTGGATACTTCAAAAGAAAAAAAAAATTACTTGTCTATGCTCTGCTATTTGACTTGCTAACATTAAAACATACTACTCTGTTTTCAATATCTCTCATGTTTACAGTCTCTTCAGTTACAGAAGAGGTAGTGTATAATTAATTCCTTAGAATTTCCTACAAGTTAGGCATGCGAAGTGTGTTAGAAGAAGGTGGAGAGACAGATGAAAATTACTAGTATTAAATTCTCTCTACCGTAAAGCTATTTATTTATTTGCTTCTACCATAGCATTCCCTTTACAATGGAACAAAAAACATGTCTCAAATTTACTTAAGACTTTTTTCCTAGGAATTGCTGCCTTTCAACTCAGTTTCACAAGTCAAGTCAATGAGCCTTCTGTTATGAAAAGAGGCTCTACTCATTAAACTAGTGCTTTAGACTGCCTAATTCTTTTCTTACTTTTTATTATATTGAAGTTTGGAAAAGTAAATTAGGTGCTATTATGGTGAGGTTTTGAGCTATAAGCCTACAGGAAATATCTAGACTTAAATAACTTAGGTCAAAAGGGAGCAATAATCTTAACGAACTTCATTCTGAAAAGTCTTCCTGAAAGGACTGGATGTTGAATATGTTATTAGACCTTTGAAATGATTGATGATTTCTAAATATTGTCAAGGTAGAAAGTTAAGTGTGTGGGATATTCCTTAAATACTATTTGTCAGCTGCAAAGAGTAGCTTTCATGATTTTAGAAACAGATACATCCATTGACCCACATACCTGAGAAAGGCAGAGGTGAGGAAAGAGGAACCTGAAAGAATTGCTGTGACAGAATGGCAAATGGAATTGTACATGGAAGGGAAACTGCATATGACACTCTGGAAATACTGCAGTTGCCAACAATAAGCCATTTTCACTCAGTGAATTATAGAATTATGAAACCAGTGCTCCGAATCCCAGAATTCAGAGAATTTCCTTAAGAGAATATTAAAAAAAAAAGGACTTGACAACTAAATTATGACTTAGAACTAAGCTGGGTATCTAAGTGTAAAAATACAGTTAAAATGACAATGAGAGTCCAAAACACTGGTATTTTTCAACTTAACTCTCTGAGGATTTAGCATTTACATGACACACCTAACATTTTCCCAACTCCAACAGTGTTGGACATCTCACAAGACTGAGTTGTTTTTTTCTACTGGTGACAATGATGACAGCACTCATGTAGGAGTATGCATGCTGATTTCCTTTCTGGCATACCCTAGCCACATCCATACCAGTGGGGTAGGGGCGGGCTTCACATCTCTTGCTGAAACCATGTCACTAAGCCTGCAGAGGGAGTATGAACCTGTGCCCTGGAAATACCAAGTTCTGGAACAAGGAGTTTGCATACCAACAGCAATTTTAAATTACTTTATGATAGGTAAACTAGGCACTTCAGAACTTAAACCCTACGGTTGCAACCAGAGCCAAAACATCTTTTAAAAGAGCTGTTACAGCTAAAATTTACTGTTGCAAATGTCTGTAAGAAAAGAAAATATTAGATGGTGTCAGCAGCCTTCACTCACCTCCACCATTTTGTGGATCTTCCTATGCTTGGAAAAGTTCACACACGCCTATGAGTCACAAACATATCAAAGTTGATTTTGAAAAATCGCCAAAAGTCTTCGCCTTCTGTGATCATTAAAGACATCTGTGTGCTCCTCATGGAAGTGTGATCCTAGATGTAACTGGACAATGAGTCTTTAAGAGCCTTAGTTGCCCTGGGCTGCTCTGCAAAGGATGACAGCAACACAGGAACAGGCAGGGCAGGCAAACCAATGACTGACATCTTGTAGGACCTGAGCAAGATGAGGTGAAGGCATGGTAACAAGGGTGGTAATGAGGGCAAGCCAGGAGTCCAGCGATTGCCAAGCAAGTCCATACTGAGGACAAGTTGGAAAGTTCCATCAGCATGTTGAGATTCAGATCACCACTTTTCAAAGTAACTGTTGCCATAAATAAATTTATTGTCATTTAATAAAGCTGATCTCAAGTTCAGGTTCCAGTCTTTACATTACTCACAGGTGGATCTTTGTACTGATTTTAATTATTCATACTGTCTTGGTTTCAGCTGGGAGAGAGTTAATTTTCTTCCTGTAGTTGGTGCAGTGCCGTATTTTGGCTTTAGTCTGAGAATAATGCTGATAACACACTGATGTTTTAGTTGTTGCTGAGTAGCGCTTACCTGGTCAAGGATTTTTCAGTCTCTCATCCTCTGCCAGTGAGGAGGGGCACAAATAGCCAGGAGGGAGCAGAGACAGGACACCTGACCCAAGCTAACCATGACACAACACGTCATGCTCAGAATATAAACTGGGGAGAGTTACCCCAAAGGGACCAATCACTGCTTGGGTTGGGCTGAGTATTGGTCAACAGGTGGTGATCAATTGTATTGTGCATCGCTTGTGTTTATTGTTTGTTTTTCCTTTCCGTTTTTAGTGTTTAATCTCTCGCTTTGTTATTTTCCTTAACATTATTATTAGTAGTAGTATTATATTGTACTTTATTTATTAAACTGTTCTTATCTCAACCTGTGCGGTTTACACTCTTTTGGTTTTCCTCCCCATCCCACTGGGAGATGGAGGAAGGTGGAGTATGAGTAAGCAGCTACTTAGTGGTACTTAGCTACTGGCTGGGTCTAAACCAGGACACACAGTCATGACTCATCACTTATGCAAATAAGTTTTTAAGCTTTTGGTTCCTTGGGGCCTCTTTTATTATGGGTTTTTTTTTGAGAATTCATAATTTAGTATTAATGCCTTATTTCTTTAGCCACACTGTATAGTCTCATAACCTAATTGGATAACTGAGAAGGAAGAATAAAGCTTGAGTAAAGCAGGACCAATATGCAGTCAAACAAAACATGCAATCTTTGTATCTTGATTTGCCTTTCCAAGTATATGTAAAAACAATTATGTTAGAGATAACCATAGAAAACCCAAATTGTCAAAGATTATTGAAGAAAATGTGTGCTATATGAATTGACATTTTCATGCCTTTTGTTTGGCCTTCCTTTCCTTCTCGATGCAAGCACAGGAATGGTTTAATTGTGTTACTTGAGTTATCACAAACTGGTGCAATTTTAGCATTCAATATACTTTGCTGTGCACCTGGTTTCTATGACTTTGGTGCTTTAGCTAGAATACTTCTGTCACCTGAAGTGTTGATGTTTCTGCTACTAATTGTTTTTTGTGTTTACTTCTCCTTAAGTGCTTAACAAAGAATATGTGTCATCCATTTCTAAATAGGAAATATTTCAGCATTAAGCTTTATTACATTTCTAGCGTTTTTCTTAGTATTTCCTCTTAACCACCTGCTTGGCTTCGTGTTGTTTATTCTGCTTGTCTCTTAATTTAAGCTTGCTAATCATCTGTTAATGCAGTTTCATTGAAACATCCCTTGTATGAAACCTCATCAACTACCTCATTACCAAATCTTACTGAAGTCACTTTACCTATTATCACCTGGCCAAATTTCCATTATGTTTTGTCATTGAGAATGTGGGCAAGGAGAGATTTACATAAACACTAATAGGAAATAGAAAAAAAAATTAATTTAACTTAACCTTGGCACAATAAATGAATGTTTCACCACTTCAAAAAACAGACTTCAGTTTAAATTACACTCAACAAAGGCTTCTGTTTACTTGCCAGTGTAGCTGGATATGACATTCAGCTACTGTTAATGAATGCAGCAGTCAAATAAAGTGTGTGTAGTAAAGTATTCAGAAAGAATAAACTCTCAAAACAGTTTCTGGCATTAGAGGATATAAGACAAATATTTAATTTAGTAATTACATATTAATAAAAATATTTATTAGCGTTTTATATCTTGGGTTAATGGTTATTTGATCTTCTCATTCTACACTGAGACAGAAAATATTTGTCCTATAAGGAAAAGGCACTGATCATGGGGTCAACGTATAGAAGTGTTGATTTCACAGAGTTCTACAGTTCTCCCTGTATAAGATTGTATTTTTTCTCCTTTAGGTATAGCTAAGTAAAATCCTTAAAGCAGCTGTAAGTCTAATCTTATTTACAGATAAAATTTGCACTGCAGATGTTAAAAAATTAGTTTAATTAAAGTTTCGTGGGCTTTTTAACATTTTAAAGAGATACATTTTCTTCTTAATATGGAAGAAATACGATCATGTATGGAAGAAATATGATCACTAATAGACTTACTTCCCAAGAAAAGCAACTGGAATACTAAGCAATAATGAAAATGATGAGAGTAAAAGAACTTAGCCTTTGCAATCTAATCCATATCTTGCAGTGAAGATCTGCAGTTAACACGAGATTTAATCTCTAAACAACATATTGTTCATGAAGGCTGTCAACTAACTGCCATAGTGAGTGGATCCATTTGTTTGCTCCCTCTGTAGAAGCTGAGTAAGCTTTCCTTACTGCACCTTGACAGTGTGTTTATGACACTCCAGAAGCATTGACACCAAATGGAGTAGAACAAAAGTTCAATTTCCATGGTGGTAGCAGTTCTGTTCCCTTCTCTTTCGCATACTCATAAGTGTAAAATCTCTGTGAGGTTGTGTGAGAGACTGATCTGAAATCAGACTCCACTGTCCATTGTCTCAAAGATTGGCCTGTGAAGCCGAGATGGAAATCCACCTATCTTTTGTCCCAGAGATGGGTGGGAAGAGTTGAGATAAGACTCCAGTATCCACTGCCTGGGAGAATGGTGTGAGGAGCTGAACTGAGACTCCACCAGTATCCATTGCCTGAGGTATGAGTGAGAAAGAGCTGAACTAAGACTCTTCCATGCATTACCTGGAGGATTGGTGCAAGAAATTGCTACTCATTATCCCAAGAATTTCTGCAGACACGTGTGTGCAGACATATGCAGGTGAAGAGCTGGCTGAAAGACCAGGGAAACTGGTCCACCAGGATTGTGTAATACATGACATGAAGAACAGAGGTACTCCCCCCAGCTCATTATAAAAGGGGAAAAAGGTAATCACCAAGAGACACATCGCCAAGAAGCCATTGCTATGAGGATGACTCCAGAAGGACACCTCCATGAGGACACTTTCTACCAATGACTACTACGGACCCTGAGAGACACTGTCCATGAGACATGGCCATGAGGGCAACTCCACGAGACACACTCCACGGTGTACCTTCAAGGGGATGACTCCAGAAGGAGGCCTCTTGAGGACATCCGTCTCTGCTGACTAGTACTACAGACTCTTGGGGGACACTCTGCTCTGATACCGCCTACAAACCCTGACGGACTCTCTCACGACGACGACAACAGATCTCTGGGACACCAATGGATCAACAGTGGTGACTATCTCTCTCTCTTCACCCTGAATCCTTGCTTCATTTTCCACCCTTCTTCCAACCTGTCCTATCATTAGCCACTTTATTACAATAATTTCCCCTTTTTATAATAACTGTCTTTTTGTAATTTGTAAGAAACAAACTGACCAGTTATGGTACTTGACATCATTTGCATCTTAATTTCACTCTTAGGATCACGAACTGAAACAGACCCTGACAGGTTGTGATATCAGAGTTGAAACTCAATTCCTCAACATGCCAGTAAAAGAACATAATGTCTTTAAATATCTGGTGAGATGATCAAGTTTCTCTTAGAAAAGGACCAGTGTAGAAAAAGTCCATAACCCAAAAGTATCGAAATATCTAATATTCCTAAATTTCAAAGTGATTGTTTGTATTATGGGACCAGAATTGAACTTCAGGTTATTCTAATCTAGTATGTATCATATAATTCACTCTGTAGAACATTTTTATTATTTTTATGTGTCATCCAGCAACTTCTAAGAGCAAAGGCTGTAATCCTACATGTTCAGAATTCATATAAAATATGTATTTTTTGAGTTCTGTATAAGATTGACATGTAAAATGCAGTTGTCATGTGGTCTATATAGTTCCCATGCATAGCCTTACTCAGATGCGAATCTACAGTAACATTTGCCATCATGACATATAGTCTTGAGTTGCAAGTGAGAGAATTTTCCTCTTCACTCTAGGTTGCTCTGATAGCTAATCAAACTCAGAGTTAAAATATTTTGCTTGTATGAGTACGACTTTAAGTCATTAACTTTGTTATGCTTTTCTCAACTAGATCAACAAGTCCTTTAGAACATATTTTCATAAGGTGATAATAGAACTTCTAAAATCCATCTTTACAATAAGGTATTCTTGTAGCCCTTTAATTTGGTCCTTTATTTCTTCTTCTACAATAAGGCATTCTTGTAGCCCTTTAATTTGGTCCTTTATTTCTTCTTCTACATTGCTTTCTAAATATGGTTCTCATAAATGAATTTCATTATTCCATTTATGTCTCACTAATGTTTTTAAAAAAGGTAAAAATAACTTTCCCTTCTTTATTATGGTTCTGTTTATACTTTAGAATACCTTATATCCTTGACTGGTCTGTGTTCTTGCTCTCCTATACCCATATTACAGATCAGTATTGTGTCCTTCTCTATGAATTATATCTGAAGTAATTTCTTTAATTTACTTTTACATCACTAGTTCAGAATTTAAAATAATATCAAAATTAATGTTAACACATAATGAAGTTCCTTATATGTATCCAATTTATTGATTCCTACTGAACACTGCTTCTTAGTGTCTGTCCATTAGTCAGTTCTTAATCCCTTTTTCAAGGGATTGTAAAAATTTTGTGCTAATTTTTTAAGTCTGTACAACTTTAAGTCATGCCGTTGTAACATCTAAGCATATTACATCTGCAGTTACCTTCATCAGTCAAACTTGTAATCTCATGAAAAAATGAAATCAGTTTTGTTTGATAAGACCTGTCCTCCATAACATGATATTGATTTCATTTATATTTCTCTTAATTTAATTATATATTGATTGAATCACATTAGTTTTCTGTTCTTTTGTCAAGGATGACAGCATGGTAATCAATCTATACTTTAGCTGGGTCATCCTAATGACTCCACTGGCACACTGGCACACTATTAACTCTTTTCTTTTTTCCAGAAAACACACCTCTATTCTAATAAAATAGAATAAATAAAATAAATAAAATAAATAACAGGAAGCTGGAAAGAACACCAGCCAAATCTTTAAGAGTCTTGGTTTTGTTCAGGTTATCCAGATCTGGTAATTTAATAGGGTCTTTTCAAAGAGAGGAAACCAAAGTGAAGAGTGTCATTCAGGTTACTGTTTGTCCTTGCTTAAACAGCTTCATATTAGGGACTTTAGTCAGGTTCCCTTCTTTCAGAGAAAATGCCAGGTTTATGAAAAGCACGAACACAGCTCCATTACATGATCTGTTACCTTGAGCAGAGCAGGTGTTTCCAATGTTCGGAGTTTCTAGGCATGTGTTTCAAGCTGGTGTCAGCCCTCCCTCTTACTTTCCTGTGAAGGGCACACTGCAAATGATTCTCTAGAGTATTTGTTCTCTAATTCTGTTGCATAGCAATGCACCTGAATTTCATACAATGTTCAAAACCCTGTTATTGACCACATTTATTTATTTATTTATTTTTTAGATAGTTCTTGCTCAAAACATCTTGTAATCAGTGTTTTGAATGGGTCTTTGAATGTTCCAACCAACTGACTCTATGTGGCATCAAAACTTGCTCTCCCAGGCTGGCTGTATGAAAATGAATACTTCTTCCCAGCTACTCGTGGTCTGTCATCACTGGAGAGAAACAGACAGACAGAGAGACTGGGAGCAGTTGGTTCATTCTGAATGCATTTAAGATACCTGCTTTCTCAGACTCTGCCTACTCTTTGATCATATCTCCCTAGTACTGTTACCATTCCAAAGCTCTTTCCCCATTTTATCACTACAACCACCACAGCAAAAAAAATCTACTTGTAGAAGAGCAACTATTATGCTCTGAAGGCAGGTAAGCATATCTGAGAGGCAAAACCTGAAATATCAACAGGAGCAACAAAGCTATCTTTAAGTATCACACCTGATACAGTAAAAAACTTGGGTTTATGCATAAACCAGCATAAGCCTCATTGGATAGAAAATTAATTCCAGAAAATTAGTTTGAAGATTCATTAGAAGTAGATGTCACTAGATCAGAAATAGAAACGTCAGTATTCTAGCTACAGTTCTACAGACTTGTCACAATACTGTGGGGTTTTACCTTTGAAAATCAGATAAGGCTAATATTGTAATTTTTGTTTAGTGCTTGTACCCACCAGAGAGTCACTTCGTGGTCCTCATCCACTTAGCAATTGCATTACAAATAGTACTTGCACTAAGACAAAAACCCACATCTAAGACATACAGTCCTGGGAAAAGATGTATTTTCACCCTGAGTGTCCATACTTTTTAAGTTTCAATATTGTTCAATATTAGCTTTTTAAGTCTCAACATATAAGTTTCAATCCTCCATTTTTATGTCAGATTAAAAATTATTCACTTTTTAAATAACCAGTTGGTGTGAGAGCTTAAATTTTCTAAGAACTTTCTGCCATTGATTACCTTCTAAATCATATGTTATTCTAGAAATCAGCGCATGTATCATCTAGCTGAAAAACATACTGAAATTGAAATGTGCTCCAGGCATACTGCTTAGTTTTTTATCTTAATGAAATGAAAAAGTATAAGCCACTGAAATTAATTCTTCCATCAGGATTATTGTGTGGTTCACAGCTCTGAATACAAATAGATGTGAGATCAATAATCTTTTACCATGTATAGATCTTAAAATCTGTATCAAAATCTCAGAAATCAGCGTAATGCCACTTAATAAAACTGCTCAATAGGAAAAATGCTGAGCTGGGGACAGTATCTGAAGAGCAGAGAAAGAATGTCAGCTCAAATTTCTGGTAATATAAGAATAATAAAAGGGAGGAATTACACTGGATCACTTTCAGAGTTTCCTGATGAGTAAGATGCCTTTTGCTAGTGTTTTGCTTGCCTTTCAGAGTGACCTAGATATACTACATGTGTTCCTGCATTCCAGCTAATCAAACTGCCTTATCACAGAAGCAACTGTTCCTGGCTTCCATCTTCCATTAAATTCATAATGAAAAGAGAGACCTTGTTTCTAACAGAACTTTGCTGTGTGAGAGCAGTGTTGCCATGTGTTACATGGGAACTCAGGTAACACCAGGCCATGAAGATGCCTTTGGCCAGATTCCTTGTATTTTGGAACTACACCTTACAGGTCACCTGTGCTTTGAGCAAAGAAAAATATTAAATTACACATTGAGTGATAGTAATGAAAAAAATGATACAAATTAAATTAGAAAGGAACCAAAACGGAGCCTTAGAAAGGAAAACATTGCATGAAGAAAGAAGCACTACTTCAGGTGCAGTCTAGTGAAGCTGAGTGATTAATTTCCTCAGAAGTTTAAAGGAATGAGAAATGCAGGTGGATTTTAAACTGGGCTAAATTAGTATCAATTCTTTTGTGAGTATCAATTACTTTTGAGAATTATGCAAACAGAAAAACCTAATACTATATTATATTTGAGGAGCAACAACTTATTCTAAAAAAACAATTTTATGCCATGTTTATTGGTGTGCAGTTAACTGGGATGTTTTTGACACCTTTCTTTAATGCAGCAAGTATTGTTATTATAATAAATACAATACTTATCCTCATTTATGGAATACTCTTCCATTTCTTGTGAGGAACCACAACAGCAGATGGCTTCTCTGAGTTTATCTTGATGACATAGTTAATCTGTATTTCACTCTTAATGTGGAATCCATCCACACATAACAACCCAAAAGTGAAGTAGAACTATTTTCTTTCTTTTGAGAGTTCACTGGGGAATGTACATAGCAGCTTAAATTCTCATAAGTCATCAGTGGCTAAAATTGAATATATACATATTTGTTTAACTTACTGCTATTCAGAAAGTTGGTAAACTGCGTCACAATGAACTCAAACATTTCTATGGGTCTTCATGCCATGATCCTTCCCTCCCTCTGTGGTGATGATCTCTTCCTGTCTTTGTCTCCTGCTGTTTTTTAGAGGTGGTTACTCTAACACTTCTCGAAGTGCTAGAAAAGGGACAGCATTTTGAACAAACCAGTTAAAATTACAAATAATCATATCACCAAAAGTAAACTCATTGGAAACTAGTTCCTTTCACACCTTAAACAACCAACTGTTTTCTCACTGCAATGCATTTTTTTCATGTTAATAGCATCTCTTTAAAGTTCCTTTTCATTTTTGGAGTATCCCTTTGATTTGAATTAAAGGCTACATATCGTATCACAGGGCATGTTTATTTTCTTTCTTATTAATCATTACCTAAATTCTTTGTCAGTTACTTAAAACTATGTATTTCTTCTAATCTGTGAATACAAACTAAATATATTTATTTATTAACTGGTAGGCTGCATCAAATAATAAGGTAGCTCCATTTGCTTCAGGTTTCGGTAGGCTTATGGTTGTCATCTAAGGCAGCTCAATTCTGTGTACTGATTGCTTTAGAGTTTTGCAGCAATGCAGTTTCATCCTTCCATTTTCCTTAACAAGGTTGATTGATAGAATTTGTAATTACTGATAGGCTCTGCCTGCTCTGTCTTCTTCATAATGTTATGAACTCATATAAAATCTAAGCATAAAGAGAACAACACAACCATGTTTACAAACATTCCTCCCCTACATAACAATTAGTATATTTGCTTTGATTTTAATTTTTTTGTCTCTTTAATTCTGCAAAAACACTGCCTCTTCTACCAATTAATGTTTTGAACTGGATGACCTGTGAACGTGTGAAGAACACCCTTTGACATAGCAGGAATAAAGCTGCTGTAATTAGACTTAGAGGGGAAAGAGAGAAAATTGAATGAATCTCTAATTTTCTAAACCACAAATTTCAGTTAGGCTGTATCCTGTGGATCCCCACTGTCTGTGACTTGATAAGCTACACTTCTTGTTGAAGAAACCTCTTCAAAGACAGCAGTAAATTTCTCATCTTCAGATGAGAAATTCAGGTGGAGAAGCAACATAAAACCAATTCTAGAGCAAGAGGAAAATATGTTAGGTATAGAAATGGGGTCACTGAGCTGGTTCCAGCACGGCTTTACATCTCAGCAATGTGGCCACAGAAGATTAAGCACCAAATCACACTGCTTAATTCTTTACCAGAGTCACCTTATCATTCTATTAATTCGTTGTATAAGAGATAATTTTAAATGAATTTCCTTTTCTGCTTTTGTCCAAATGACAGAGAAACATAAGAGATGCCCTTGAAACTCATTGAAACTCATGGTTAGAGACTCAGGCCAAGTTAGAAAAAAGCTTTCTCAGTACTTCTTACATGTGACATAATACACTGGGATTTCTAGAAAAAAACCCCTATTTTCTGAAAAAATAGTTTTCAGAGGGCTATGTTATTCTTAGGTTTTATGTACAACTTATCACTGGACAGGACATATCTAATATTTAATTTCAAAAGAACCATGACTTAAACAGTTAAAGAACTCCGCAGGAATTCTAAACAAATTATGCAATATTTTCTATATTTGGCTTATTTTCAAAATATTTCCAAAACATCAAGAATACTTTGCTGGTTTTCAGAGGTGGTGAAAAAGGTAACTTTTCAGAATGCATACACCTCTTTTTCCATTAAATCCAACGTTTCTTTCCCATATAAGTTTCACAGTTTAGCTATGTGTATTTTCCTTTAAGGGTATGTACAAAGACACATTTTACCATATGAAATCATCCTGGATAAGAAAATACAAACTCTCAGATAGGATTAACTTCTTCATGAAATGCCCATGGTGAAAATTTTTATCAATGCAATTTGTCAAAATCACAGCACTTATCCCTAACTTCACTTGTATTTCAGGAAAATTTCGTACACAAATGAAGAATTTAAGCACATAGTCTACCTCTTTTACATGTCATTATGATTCGATTAATTCTAGTAACATTAACACTCCTCATAATTTCTAATATGCTGACATGGTTTAACCCCAGTCAGCAGCTAAGCACCGCACAGCTGTTCACTCACCCCATCTCGTGAGATGGGGTAGAGATTTGGAAAAGTGAGGAAACTCATGGGTTGATATAAAAACAGCTAAGTAAGTAAGTAAAGCAAAAGCTGTGCACACAAGCAAAGCAAAACAAAGCAAGGAATTCATTTACCACTTCCCATGGTCAGGCAGGTGTTCAACCATCTCCAGGAAAACAGGGCTCCATCATGGTTACTTGAAAAGACAAACACCGTCACTCTGAATATCCCCCTTTCCTTCTTCTCCCCCAGCTTTACATGCTCACCATGACCCCAAACGGTATGGGATATCCTCTGGTCAGTTGGGGTCAGCTGTCCTGGCTGTGTCCACTCCCAGCAGCTTGTGTACCCCCCGCCTACTCTCTGGTGGGGCCGTGTGAGTAGCAGAAAAAGCCTTGGCTCTGGCTAAGCACTGCTCAGCAGTAACTAAAACATCACTGAATTATTAACACTGTTTCTGGCAAAAATCGAAAACACAACCCCATAGTTGCTACTGTGAAGAAAATTAACTCTACCCCAGACCAAAGCCACAACATATGCTTATTCTGCTGGATGTCCTTAGTAGTCTGTACAGCCAACTGAATTCAATAGCTTCCTCCTTGCAGAGCTAGGTCCTGTAACCCTATTTGTATCTCGTTTTTATTTTTGTCTTATAGTGTTCATAGTCAGAATTTCATTAGTTTATCTTTCTTTAAGGTTTATCATGTGAATTTTTGTCACATGACCTTTTTCCACTGTGAATCAAGAAGCAGCCTTTGTCTCTGTAGTCTCAGGTGTTCTGTGGCTGAACATGAAGCTACTGTAGTAACTCCTCATGGTGACTTTTCTGCAAGCAGATTTCAGGATCTGATGTTGTCTTAGACAAAGCTAAATGCAGCTACTTTTCATCACAGCTGAGAAAGCCATGGGGAAGATCTGACCTGACTGAGTGTTTACTTTGGCTGAAGAATGAGCTCTGTGGAAAGCTGAGCTCTTATTACTCACTATCTTTTGACCTGTGACTGTATGATGGACGTGAAACATCGGCATCTAAGTTTTACATATTGAAGAAAAGTCCAGAACAATAGTAATGCCTCCTATGTCACGTTCTAACAATTTTCTCATAATTTTTCTCCTCTGTTTGTATGTCAAGGAGAACAAAGACCTGTAAAGTACTAAGGCCAGGATTTTCAGAGGATTAAATGCACTTCTCTGACTTCACAGGGACAGGGGCATCCCTTGGTCCTTGCTTCCATCCATGATGTCTTTTTATTAAAAGGCCTGTTTGTAACTTTCTTTTATTGCAAAGATGAGTTAAATTCTTGGTCCTTGCCAGAAGCCAACATGGCAACTATAGTTAATTTCAGCACTGACAGGTGGAAATACTTAAAATAGAAATGTCTTACAGCCAAGCATAGATTATATTAGTGTAAAATGCTGAACATACTAAATAAGAAGTCAGCCTAAGTTTAATTAAGGTCTCAATTTAGTGTCTGTATCACATTTTTGTTTCTAAGTCTGTATACTTGAAGGCCTTATCTGAAAGACGACATTGCATTGGTTTTAGTTTGTTTGCTTTTTTAATTAAGTGAGATAATACTAATTAGATCTGTCTGAAAACTAGGGTGCATGTTTATTAATACTTTGAGAGCATTTTGTCTGGATTTTTCAATGAAGAGTCAAACCAAATGTAAATATTAGCTCTAACAATAATAATGAAGAATATAGCTTCAGATCACTGGCTACTGTTAAACAGACCCCTGGAATTTTGGCTTTTCTTTGCAGATACAATTTTTAAATCAATGTTGTCTTTAGACAGACACTGAACTGACAGACACGACAAGAGAACACTTATTTTCAAGTCTATGGCACATGCAACTACAGAGTTGGTGTCATATTCTCATCCTACCAGTACACCTACTATCTGTTAATAGGGGAGTATGCCTATAGCTGTTAGAGCAGCTGAGACAGACTCATTTGCTGGTTTCTCTTTCTACTAAGACTAGCAGATAAGGTGACAATTACTGTCATTTAAGTTCTCCTTTCTGACATTTTATGACTGTGCATTTAAATAGGCACTTATATCTCATATTAAAGGTACATTTACACACAGTGTTACTTACATTAGGCCAAGTGAATCCACTGAAGGGTGAATAGTGTTGATAAGAAGAAAATGTGCATTTACTTCTGTCTATACATGTCTACAGTTATGTGTGTGCATTATATTTTGTAGCTCCTTAAGCATGTCATATCATAATGTGACCCCTTTTTCTTGAATAGAATTAAAAGACATTCTCATATAAACACATAGCATATAAATTGAGAGGAGGGCTGTAAGTGACAAAAGCAATAACGCTCAGTGCCAATGATGCAAAGTACACTGCTATGCACTGAGGAATTTGTTATTTAAAGGTTGTGCCAAAAAAACTCAGCTGTTGTTAAAGACACATAGACTTGCCCTCTGAGTAGCTGTACTGGTTGGGCTGAGACAGAGTTAATTTTCTTCATTGTAGCTAGTATTTTGCTGTGTTTTGAATTTGTCAACAAAACACTGTTAATAACATATGGATGTTTTAACAATGTCTGAAATGTGCTTACACAGCATCAAAGTCTTTTCTGGTTCTCATGCCGTTCAGCCAGAGATTTGATTGAGGGATGTGACATAGGTTGAGAGGGGCCACAGACAGCAGATGACCAAAACTAACCAAAGAGATACTTCATGCCATAGAGAAGGAGGAAGTGGGGATGTTTGCAGTTATGGTATTTGTCATCCCAAGGCAGTGCAATTCATGGATGTAGCCCTGCTTTCCTGGGGATGGCTCTAAGGCTGCCTGCCGATGGGAAGTGGTGAACAAATCCCCTATTTTGATTTGCTTGCACCTACAGCCTTTGCTTTACCTATTAAGCTGTCTTTGTATAGACCCACGAGTCTTCCCACTTTACCCTCCTGGCTCTCTTGCCCATCAGCTGGAGTGAGCAGCATGTGTTAGAGTGAGTAAATGGCTCTGTGGGGCAGAGCTGCATACTGGGATTAAACCACAATCAAAGCTTATATGCAAAGTCTTCGTCTACCATGCAAAACCACAAAGGTGGATTTTCAGACCTGTACGAAGCCTTTTTCTTTCCATTTGTTCAGATGGCACTGTCATCAGTGATGGAAGAAAGGAGTATAATGTATTATCTCTGCATAAACAACGGATGTCATTATAGCATGCTGTCATTCACATTAAGTTAACACTTAATAAACACAGATTCGCCTTTTTAAAAAGTGTGGTTTAAATGCTAATATGAAACTACTGCGAAAGCTGGGCAATTTCTGCACCTTGAGACTACTTTTGCTTATTGTGCTTTACCAGAAGTAAAGAGTGCCCCCTGCCAGATTGTCCTGCTTTCTTAACAGCTTATGATGTTTTAATCTCCACTTCTCTCAAATCCTCTGCCTTTCCCTTTCTTAATCACTCTGCATAATGAAAAGTCCATGTACTAAGAAAGCATGCTGAGGTTTTCCAGCCAAGTGTTCACTCAAACTAACCAGTCTTTGAATCTTATTATGTACAACAGAGAATACTGAATTCACTTGTCAGTAGGACTTCATTGTATGACATGAAACTGAACTGGATTATATTATTGACAGATGCATAACATAAACAGAGAGGAGTTGTACAAAGTGGGAAACACAACAAGCAGAATGAGAAAATTCTTTGCTTTATTTTGAAATCTGAAGCTGTGCCAATTCATACTATTTAGTAGGGAGGTGATTTGTCAAACACAATCAATTAATATTCACAAGAATTCCAATTATACTTAGCTTAACGAAAGAATAAGAAAGCTAAGTATCTTGCTGAGTTTCCAATGGAAACTGCTGCGCTGCTGTGGTTTTGTTTTTCTGTTACCTTTTTCACCTATTCATATTCTGCATATCCCCAGATGATAAATTTCAATCCTGGCCCATGGGTCTTTCTTAGTCAACAAGTGGATTATCCTTCACCAAGCAAATCATCTTCTTGCTGGACTCAAAACTCGAGAAATTTTCTATTCTTTCATCCATCTATGAATATTTATTACTCTATGAGGTGAGTCTAAGATGAGTTTGATTTAAAACCCATTGAACTCAAAAGACTCTTTCAGATTATTTTAATGGGATTTGATGCTGACTGTAAGACTTTATGTCAGTAGACGTTGCTGAGAGCTGTAAGCATTCTGAAGAGATAGGGAATGAACACAAAGGAACTGAGCCTGGTTTGCGTGTATAAAGAAATTGGATGCCTTAGGTTTCACTAAGAGGTTTTTATGTAGATGGACATCAGCTATCTGACGAAGCTGACTTTAGTGTCTTACTCACAGGGTGTCAGAACTCTGCTTATTTCTGTGTCTCTTATTAGCCTACATTCTGTTTGATACCCGCAAGAAAAATAAGATTGTACTGTGCTGCAAACAGTAGGGAGATACTTGCAAGAGCAGCTGCCTAAATTGTGTTTTGAATACCGTTCCCCAAAATAAAGGAAGAAAATACCTAGCAGAGGTTTATAAACATAAACATCTTGAAAAGTTCTTCTTGATGTAATGAATGTCTTTTATATATATGTGTGCACCTATATATATCTTACATTTTAGGTACTAAGCACCAACATTCATATATATTATAGTATCTATCTATCTATCTATTTATCTACCTATGCATTTAACTTTAAGTGAGAATATTAAATATTTTGCAATAATTTCAATGGAAACTGCTTTATATGGGTATGTATATGCATCCAAAGAGTTACAGTCAACAGCTCAATGTCCAAATGGAAATCAGTGGTGTCCCTCAGGGTCCGTACCGGAACCAATACTACTTAATATCTTCACTAGAGATGTAGATAGTGGGGATGAGTACACCCTCAGCAAATTTGCAGATGACACCAAACTGAGTAGTACAGTTGGAAGGGAGCAGAGGGAGCTTGACAGGCTTGAGGAGTGGGCCCTCATGAAGTTGAGCAAGCGCAAGGTCTTGCACCCGGGTCACAGCAATCCCCAATATTAGTACAGACTTGTGGTATGAACTGACTGAGAGCAGTCCTGCACAGAAGAAGTTGGGGATATTGGTAGATAAAAATTGGATACAAGTAGGTAATGATGGCATCCCAGAAAGTCCGCCACATGCTGGGTTGCATAAAAAGAAGCATGGCCAGAAGGTTAAGGGAGCTGATTTTTCCCCTCTGCTTTTGTAAGACCCTGCCTGGAGTACTGCATCTAGCTCTGGAGCCTCCAGCACAAGAAAGACATGGATCTGTTAAAACAGGTCCAGACAAGGGCCATTAAAATTATCAGAGGCCTGGAACTCCTGCTTATGAAGAAAGGCCAGGAAAATTGGTGCTGTTCAGCCTGGAGAAGAGGAGGCCCAGTGGAGACCTTATTGCTGTTTTTCAGTATATAAAGGGGGCTTATAAGAAAGATGAAGCAAGAGTTTTTACTAGGACCTGTAGTCACGGGACAAGAAAGAATGGTTTTAAACTGAAAGAGGGTAAATTTAGGAAGAATTTTTTTATGATAAAGGTGGTGAGATACTGTAACATGTTTCTTATAAAAGTTGTAGATGCCCCATTATTGGAAGTTTTCAAGGTCAGGTTGGATGGGGCTTTGAGCAACCTGTTATAGTGAAGCGTGGTGGTTGTGTAGGAGCGTGCAGCGTAGACTAGATATCTTTAAAGGTCCCTTCCAACCCAAGCTATTCAATATTTTTTCTGACTCTATGACTGTATGGCTCTGTGATATATATACAAAACCAATGCATTGCAGAGGCTTATCAGACCCTTTCTAAATTTGCACATTTCTTGAGATTTGTCCTCTTACTATGAATGCAACGAATTCTGAAGTAAAGGGAGAGAGGAGTGATTGCTGCAGTGACTGGTTGAAAGAGGGTACCCAGATGTTTATCTGCACAAAACTGTGTGTCCAGGGTTCAGCAGCAGCAGTCATTTTTCTCCTTAGTAGCTGGTTCAGTGCTGTGTTTTTGACTCTCAGCTTGGGAACAACGCTGATAACACCGATGTTTTTAGTTGTTGCTCAATAATGTTTAGTCTGACCAAGGACTTTCTGAGTCTCATGCTCTGCCAGGGGGGAGGTGAAGCTGGGAGGAAGCAGAGACAGGACACCTCACCCAAACTAGCCAGAGAAGTATTCCATACCACAGCACGTGATGCCCAGTATATAAACTGGGAGCAGTTATCCGGAAATGCTAGATCGCTGCTCGGGTCGGGCTGGATATTGGTTGGTGGGTGGTGAGCGGTTGCATTCTCTCCCCTTGCTATTTCCCATATTATTATTATTGGTGGTAGCAGTAGTGGTTTTGTGTTATACCTTAGTTACTGGACTGTTCTTATCTCAACCCGTGG
>JANHGB010029008.1:0-34202 GCA_026283785.1 Coracopsis vasa | reverse complement strand
GAGATCAGAAAAATGATAGTACAAGTAATTGTAAAGTAAGGGAAAATTTCCCTTATACCCTACAGGAGAAAAAATACGAACCAGATAGAAGTTAATCGTATCCAGTGCTGTAGTGTCAAAAGAGACATTATTGATACAGGATCAACTACAACATATATTTAAATAACTTGGCAGTAAAGGTAAGCAGATTTTCCTGTTCTGCCACTCAGAACTGCTGTAAGTTGTTGTGTTTGTAGAAACCTTCGCATTTTGAAACAGTTGCAGCTGATCTAGCTTGAAAACTGAGTGAGCAGTTGACAGAGAAAACAAAATATTTCTGCCAAGCTTCTGAAGAGCAGGAGAAGGGAACTCTTAAGTAATTGTTTAGTTTTACTTAATGGATATTAAAACATTAACTTGTGAACTTCTTAACTTAGAGGCAAAACCCATAACAACCGGGATTTGATTGCAGAAACAACTAACGTTATTAGCAGGGATTGCATCCATTTCTAAACATGACAAGGTCTATATGCTGTATTAAATATGAAAGCACAGTGCATGCATACTATGTTTATAGGAATACCTCTGCAAATCTGGTTTAGGCAAGTGATTTATCTATGCTTTAAAGACATGCTTTTCATCTCCTGCCACCGATCCTCACTGGCCTTCTTCATATTTTCTTTTTCTTGCTGAATGAAGTCGTTCCAAATTCAAGAATTTCTCAATTTCTTCTATTTCGTTTTGTATGATGGAGTTATGACTAGAACAGCTGTCCTTCTCACTGAGTGCATTTCTTGCTGGAGCTACAGTCACCTGAGGAGACTTCTCGTGCTGTGAAGCAGTAAATCCTCCTTTCACCTGACAGAATACAAATTTAGCAGTTAATAATGCAGGGAAATTCAGGTACAGAGGTTCAAATTGTTGGATTTTGCTGAGCATTAAGCAAGCAAGGAAATGTACACAGAAAGATTAAGTCAATTGGGGAAAAAAAATTAATCTGAAATGCTTGCTTCAACTTTAATTTAGAAAGCTTGATAATGATAAATATACTTTTATAAATCAAGCCTTAAAGTAAGACTTGGTACAGAAGAGTTATGATAAAAAACGCCGAACCTTGTACTGGAATGCAGATTAGCAAACTAACTAGTTTAATTAAAGAGTATAATGTTGCAATTGACATTTCTATAGCTATGCAAGCATTTGATTAACAAAACCCAAAATCGTGAAGTTTAGAGTTTTAACTCCCTGTCTGCTTCACTGTACACATTAGAAAGCAACCATCATTAACTAATGCAAAGTCTGTAATAGGTTGGGGTTTTTATGTTAAAGATATTTTTTTCTTTGAATAATTTAAATTACTATCTGATAGATTCTCCATATATATCCAAATCAAATACACATAGCAACACAGTAGGGAAATGGGGTTTTTTTGCTTGAATGATGAGTTCTCCACTTATAATGCAGCACTGTGGCTCTGGGGGAGGCCATCACACAGCAACAGCACAAGCAAGCTGTGTGAGCTGGTGTTGCAGTGGTTCTTGGGGATCTGTAACATGACATTGAATGCTCTGGTTGCATGCTAGAGTAATTCTATTACAGAGATCACAAGATGAGGCTGTCTCCCAATGCTTAATTATATTTTAATGTTGGGCAACTGTGCCCCAAGTGACTGTAAGCCACATAGTCTTTATCAGGCCTGCCTTTATGCACATGAATATTGTGCTAAAACTCCTTCCCCAGCGTACAAGCATTTCTTGAAGTTTGAAATATGAATAGTAAACTTCATACAAATTATTCATTGAGCTTATTGCATGTGTAATAGCATTACTGCCATGCAGCTGAGAACACTGATACTTCAGGTCAATAATGACTAATCTCTATTTCAGCAAGGAAGTAACTTCACTGGAGATACGAAGTACTGAACCTGTTAATTCTAATGGCTGTACCCATACACTTTTCCCATGCTCTTTCCCAAGGCCTCAGAAAGAAACAGATCATACTTCATTGCAAGCTGTTAGTCAAAATCTCTGTGGAATAGCACATGGGGCTGCATCTGTCCTGTACTAATAACCCTCAGAGAAAAACTTTCATTAGGTCTTCCACATGTGGAAGTGAAATTTTATAATGAAACAAAGCCATGCCATGTTACTTGGATTTTACTGAGGAAAACAAGTATTTAGATCTCTTTGGAGAAGTGACTGCAGTTAGGTAATACATGTACCTATAAATATATATGTATAATATTAATACAGCTCTGTGACAATGTGTTTGGAATAAAGCTTTTTATTAAAAAAAAACAACAAAACAACTGTCAAACTAAAAGTCCTCAGCATTCTCACAATCAAGTACAAGTAAAATGTGTATCTTACTGCCAGGAACAGGGCAACCTGCGGGGCACATACATGTAAAAAACATTCACTGCTGAATAATATGACTGCACAGCTAGAAACTTGTGCTTAAACTGAGCTGAGGATACTTATTCATCCTTCCCTTGGTACTCAGGCATGTGCAGACTAATGTTTAAAACACTTCTTCATATTTTTTACTAAAACTTTTAAGTGCAGCTGTAGCATTTCTTTTTAATTTTTATCACTTTTTATAGTACTGTACTTTGGTTGAGTGAGATTACCCAAATTTTAGAAGGCGTAAGTCTGCTCTAGTTCTAACCATGTTAGAACAAACAAACCGAGCAGCAAAAGAGATATCTGAGCCTATTTTTAATCTCCCAGCAGCTTTTCCATATTGCTCATAAACATGACAAATTTGAGGACAGAAGGTATTAGAATGACACCACCACAGAAGGGAAGGAGTGGTCTGCAATGCCCCAGGATGAGATTTCAAAGATTAAGTATTTGGAAAATAATATAAGGTCAAACTAGCAAGCTACTCTGTCCTTATTCATCTCAGCTTTTACTTAGCCAGCACATAAGAAGCTTTAGTTTGGAGGTGACAAAGTAGATACAACCACAATCAGATAATGAAATACAGCTTTGTGTTAGCTGTAGATTAGGAATTTTAGTTCACTCAATTCCTAATTCCACTTCAGTCAGAAAAAGCAAGAGAGACACAGTAAATACCACCACTGTGTTTGGTGAAAAAAAACCTCGCTGTCATTCCCAAGTAGAGTCATGTTAGGAAAGTTAAGTAATTTAAAACATCAGTCTTCTGAATTTCAGAGAATGTGAATGCCAATGGCACTGAGAGCTGACGTCAGCCAGTCTTGTCACTTGAAAACACTCTACACCCTGACCTCAAACCTCATTCAAAGAGACAGCCATAACTACCTGAGAAATACCTCTAGAACCTCTTGTAAAAAGGAAGGCCGACTGTAGTTGTAAATTACTGTATCACTTGTGAATAGTATGTTTACCATTAGGGCTAATCCTAATACAGCCATTTCAGCTGTTCAAACTCCACAGACTAACACAGGTCTAAAAATGTGGTGTGAGCCATTGCTAGTGCCCTCTGAAATGACGTTGTCTTACAGGGGAAGCAGCAACACAATACGGTTCTTTTTAATTCTTTTACACATTTGTGTAATGTCATCTGATGAAATAAGACTAACTAAATGTGGCATCATGTAACTGCAGCATAAAATAAAGGGATAGGCTCTAATTCATAGATACACTGAATTTTTAGTCTTTCACAAATTTCTTTTAGATAACGTAGTCCTATCAGGTAATAAAGGAAATAATGTTCTTATACTTTTACCTACCTTTTTTTTTAAAAAAACACACAACTCCTTTTACTGTAGGTGATGATTTCTATTAGGGTACACAATGAACTACCCTCTTTCTCCCAAACAGACTGGTTAGCATCTGTTTGATTCATATGCTGTGACTTTTTCCTGCTGCTTTCTATCAACCTTAATTGTGAAAAATGGTGCCTTGTTGCCCTTTTGATATTATTTTGGAGATTGACTCAGTCTTAAAGTATCCAGATGCGTACAGTTGTACAAATATCTGTGGAATTAGCTCACTGAGGTCTGGTCCGCAATATTTTTAATTGACTTACATGTTCTGTGGGAAAAGAAGAATCATAAAAAGTCTTTGCTACAGCATTCCAGTCTTCACCAGGGTCTCCCTGGGGGGCTCGGTGGATACTAGAGGTATTCAAAGTGTCGGCAGCTCTGTTAAAACTGGTAGAACCTGATTGACAAAAAGGAAATGGTAACAACTGCAATTTAGTCTCTAGGCACTAATTGTAAAGTTACTAAACTTCTGGTTTACCTCTGATCTTAAAAAATCAACTATTTTTGGTTTAAATCACTGAATCTCTGTTTTAGGCTTTTCCCTCTTCATTTTTTGTTTTCTTTCCCATATTTCTGCATCTTTCTTTGTCTCTGAAGATGAGGTGTGTTTCTACTCTGATTGAAAATGTTTTATACTGTTTTCATATACTAAGTTAATGACAAATATAAATTGTTATTTACAAAAAATGTATGTTCAGAATATTCTAATATTTTTTTTTCAGTCAGTATTAAGACTCACCTTCCAATAATGATGATAAAATACATAATTACTGCCATCCTAACATCATATTCCAGGGTGAACACAAAACTCACATTCTAAATACAAGGACAAAGAACATTTCAAATGAGGAGTCTTTTTATAAATGGCTATACCTAATATTTCAGGGAATCAGACTACAGCTATCTACTAAAGGTAGGATGGGCAAATTAGTAGATTAATCATAGCAGAGATAAGGCTCCAATCCTGCAGTGGCTTTATGCACTGCTAGTAGATTCCATTGAAACCAATATAAAGTTCCTTTCAAGATCAAAACATAAGCCTGCTTTCACATTCAGCTGTTTTATCACTACACAGATGCCTGTCAGTCACTGCTACAACAGTAAAATCTTTGTTTTGCTCTGAAAATGCATGTTACCGCATAGTTGTGTAACAGTTAATTAAGAATACTGTAATTTTTCCTCTTGGAAAGAAGAGAGTGATGAGTTTGCGTTAGTTTTTTAAGAGTTTGCCAGGAAGAGCCTGTTCCCTGCTCACTCCTCTGTTTACTCATGTGGAGTGGCTGCTCTTTGGGAACCAAAGTTGTATAAATAGTAAACTGCATTGTGGTTAGGCAGTAAAAGGAATTCCCTCAGATAGGCTTACTAAACTCTTCCACCAATGCTCTTCACCTCTAGGTCTCCCATATGGCTAAAACTGTTTGTGCTAGCGTAAGTAAAAATAAATAAATTTAGGAACGTTATCCACATGGATTCTGCTCCAGGTTTGCTATTTGGGGAAATATCTGAAAGCAAAACAAAACAAAAGACAAACACAATAAATCTTGGAAGCTGTAGTGCTGAGTGCCACGGTGACTCTTGGGTGCCCTGCCAGTAAGGTTCTCTAGTCTCCAAAAGAGGTGCAGGATTCAGAGCGGTTACCAAGCTGAAGTAGGGATCTGGCTAAATTAGGCAGGATGAGGAGAGTGAGAGGCTCATCTGGGACCTAGACCAAGATCCTCACTGTGAAGTATTAGAATTCAAGAGGTCTGGTGACTGTACTTGTCCCTGAGAGACTCACTGGGGGAAGTAGAGGTATATTAAAATCCCTATCGACTCCTTTGAGGGAATCTCCCAAAGTCACTTCTTGGAATTGCAGTACTTTGCATATAGAAAAGTTTCTGACAAGAAAAGGAGGAGAAACAATGAACCTCAGATAGTGCTGCCTGTTCTTACAGAAAAGACACATGCAGAATATCACGTAACTACACATTCATTTTCTTGAAACGGGTATCAAAATTCACATTATTAATGTACCATCTGAGATTAGGATCCTCCTACCATGCTATCACCACTGTTGTTTTAGGGAAGAAGACTTTTCTGAAACTGAATTTCAGATAGTGTGCATCAGTGTACAAATACATGTAGGCAAGAGACCAAGTGCAGAAATGAAGTTACCTATAAACCTAAATTCCTAACACCAGAACAGTATGCAGAAACCAGGCTGCTGGTTTTCTGCCTCACTGCCACAAAGCTAAGGGATGGGAGTCAGTTCTGCTTTTGGTACATTCAAGGGGCAAACCTCCAAACACTACATCAACAAAGCCTCAAACAGACACACCCTATACTGTGGATCTAGTTCTTCTGAAAAATATCTAAGCACCCAAAGCTCCATTTTTCTACAGAAGTAGGGGCTTTCACTTCTACCAAAGCCTAAGAGATCATCTACTCTTTTAAGTCTACAGTATGT
Organism: Coracopsis vasa; assembly: GCA_026283785.1. Taxonomy (NCBI): domain Eukaryota; kingdom Metazoa; phylum Chordata; class Aves; order Psittaciformes; family Psittacidae; genus Coracopsis; species Coracopsis vasa. The sequence continues at coordinate 28,026 of JANHGB010029008.1, read as the reverse complement.
GTTAAGAACAGAATCCACATGCAAGCTTGTAAGGAAGCTTATAAGGAAGGCTCCTCTTATACTTCTGTATCTTATACTCTGGCCAGTTACTGAAGTGGGGGAACATCTATAAACACATTGGAGTCAGTTTGCTGCGGAAATAGAGATGACACGTTTATTACTTTGGTAGAAGACTGAATTTAGAAATGGCACTTTCACTAAATAAATATAGGGGTACTCCAGCAGCTAATTTTATTGCAAAAGAAACCTAAATACAGTTTTTCCACACTTCAGTAATGATTTAGAAATGGGGAATAAAGCTCTGCTTTACTGTTTTGCATACGCAAAATTTTGCTCAGCAAATAATCACAAAGTGCCAAGAATAGGAAATAAAAAAGCTCCTTGAGCTTGGGGTGTTTTCCAGAGCTTCCAAGCAGAGACTTCTCCTTTCATGCATTCAACACTTTCAGATGGTTTTAAGTGTCCATGTGAATTAAAGATGTACAATAAAAAGAAAGAAGTAAACTTTCTCTAAGCCCCATTCAAAGAAGCATCTACCGATTCAAAAACTACTCTAATTTTTATGCAAAATGAGGGTGCTGAATCATTTCCAAAAGCTGCTCAGTGCTTTTCAGGTACATAAAGAGCCCAGCGAGAGTATGCTCTACATTAGGGTTCTAAATACATATACAAATTTGGTTTGTCATTGCACTGTTTTTCTTCAACAAAGGGAAAACTGAGAAAAAGGTTTTTTAATTGGGCATTTTAGCAAACAAAAGCTGTTTAGTTGCATTTATATTATAAACAGGGAAGTCTCTTTTTTTTTTTTTCCATACAACTAAAATGTTGGGAGGTTTGCATTTTTCTACTGCTACACAAAACTCAGATGCAGAAATTTTACATTTTGATAATTTTGCTAAGTATATTCAGTACATGCTTCAAACATAAATGCTTATTTTTCTTACCCGGCCCTGCTTCTCTTCTGTCAACATTCTCACTGAGATTTTGGCTCTGTGTTTGTGAAGTAACGTTTGTGTTTTCCACTAAGCCTGGCAGTTTCTCTTTTGGAAGGGGAGGCTCCTTGGAGGCTGAAGTCCATGCAGCCTGACCTCTTATTTGATTTACTCTTGAACAAGAACTGAGGTCTAAAAAATTTACGTATACTGGAGTTTTCTCAGCTTTTTTATCCGAGGCTGAAAGATCAAAGGATGACCTTCCACTTATGTTTACTAAATTTCCAGATGTTCTCATGGGTAAAGAGCATGATTCTTTCAGGTGACCCTCTGCAAACTTCCTTCCTGGAACTGTACCAGTCAGTAAGAGTTTTTTCTCTTTTAACAGTGTGTTATTTGTTGAATTATTAATCTCCAGTGAATGTCCATTTTTGATGGAGCATATCTGAATATCATCATTCACTTTTTTAAGTGGAATTAGTTTATCTGTGCTAACAATTGTATCTGCTGGGTTTTGTTTATGAGCAATTATTTCAAGACCATCAGTCTTTACTGGAGATATGGCTTCAGCATTCAAAGTACATGTATTTGTAGCATTCCCTGTTTGTTCAGTACTGTCTTGTTCAGATTGCTTGCTGCACATGTCATCCACATTTATTGCTCTTTCTATTTTTGGGAGGCATAAATTGAAAGTACGTAAGAGAGACATGTTATGACTGTGTTCTTTTGTGGCATCATTACCACTTACATTGTCACAATAAACAGCTGGAACATTCTGAGTATCAGTTGCTGGTACATCAGGACTCCTCAGTATACCATTCTTGGTTTTGTGTCTGGTATTGTCTTCATAATTCTTGTCCTCAGCATCTACATGTCTCTGTTTAAAAGGAAGTTTATTTATATGCAAACCACTTGGATTTAACAAGATTTTTTCTGTTTGATGTAATCCATTGCCTACATGATTGTCACTGTCCAGCAACCTAGATTTTTGGCATTCAGTTTGAGAATTTTCCTTAATATAAGATGGGATACCAAAACTTAATTCCTTAGCTTGATGATTATCTGTACTTCTCTCATACACAGCATTCCTGATGCAAAGAACTGCTTCAGACTCAGTTTCGGGTGCTTCAGGTGTAAGGGTGCTTTTGTTGTTTTGTACAGCATTTGGTTTTATATCTGCCTTAGTACAAATTGATTCATCTGTAGTATTGCACAATTCTTGCTTGCTGGAGTCAGCCTCCTGACTTCCATTTTTCTTGAAGGCTCCTATAGCATCAACGCTGTCTAAGATGACTTTTCTTGTTTGCGTGTGGCATGCTGCCCCTGGCTTAGTGCTGTCCTGGAGCTTTTGTTCTGACTCTGCACTGTTTTCATCCAGGAACATTCTACATGTTGCTCCCAGATTTTCTGCTTCTTTGTGCTCAGTGACATGTATTTCTGAGGTCTGTCCTTGGGTAATTAAATCAGTATCTGTGCAGAGGGTATTCCTGGGAGAAGCCTCCCTTTGCTTTTCTTCATGAGGGCTAGCAACATTAATTTCATCCTTAAAACTGTTTTCAAGAACTTGTAAATCTGTTAGAGTAAGTGTATTATCTAGTTAGTGATAGATAACAGTGAGGTTAAGTAATGCTTTATTTTTACAGTTTCTGATTTCCAAAGAGATGGACTCAAGATCAGTATCAATATTGATTCTTCTTATCTTTTCATTACACACAGAAGTCTACCAAAACTGTTGCTGAAGTAACTTGGAAAATATTTATAAACTGCTCAAACAGAAAATATATTAACATTCTGTAGATTTTAGATATAGCTTACAGTTTAAATATTTCCCAACTCTTATCTGTCAGCCTAATTAGTGAAAGGGGTCTTCATTATGAAATTAACACACACACTTAAGCAACTATTGCGTGTCTACACAAAATTTAAGCCAGTTACTACTGCAATTTGCCTTTATTTTTGAAAGTGGCATTTTTAGCTAAACGGAAACCAAAACTACTGTTTAAGGGACTATCTTCATACCAAAAGGAATATGCTATGACTTGATGGTAGTGGGCAAGTGAGGAATAACAAGCATTCAGTATCAGAAAGGTGTTTTCTGAGAGATACAGTCTGAGGCTGTGATCACTGATCTTTTAAAGCAGTCACTATGTTGTTAATGAGCTTTTAAATTTCCACTTAACTCTGCTACATTTTAGAGACTGAGCATTAGAGACAAGGTACATTTCTTGTAGGTGGCTTCAAAAAATGCAGAGTTACAAAGTGCTTTGTACAGGAAAGTATTATGGTTATCCACATGAACAGACCTTCATTGTTCTGTGCAATGCCATCACTCTGCCTTTTTCCACTGTTATATGGGAAAGTCCTTCACTTTGCTTCCAGACACTTCTATACATATTATAGTTATTCCTAATCCCTATTCTCTTGAACTAGCATGCAGAAAGAGTATTGCAATAGCTTAAGGGGTCACAGCACACGGATCTTACTTAATGTTTGAGGTCAGCCACTACAAGTACTGTGCCTTCCTTTAGAGCTTTGTGAGTTTAGCATAGATTAGCACTACCGACACCAGGAATTTTACTGTTGTCAGTACAAAACCATTTAATTCATTCTCTTGTCATATACTGTATCTGTAAACATTTATCCTTTCTTCAACAATACTACTTATCTATATTATCCATGTAATGCTATTACTTTGTTCTATCTGCAATTCCTTAGTGCTTAAAGAGGAGTCCATTGTGGTTTTTACTTCAGTTTCTTCATGTCCAAAATCACTGTCTTTTCTTATTACAGACTGCATACACTCATTTTCTTTTTGAATAGCTTGTGTTTCACTGTCTTTTGAGTGTTCTTGACCACTCTAGAATAAAAAGGAACAAAAGATTATACATAGAATCACAGAATCATAGAATAGTTAGGATTGGACAGGACCTTAAGATCAGCTAGTTCCAACCCCCCTGCCATGGGCAGAGACACCTCGCACTAAAACCATGTCAACCAATATTATATGTCACCCAACATATTTTAATAATTTACTACAGTCATTGATTAAAATTCAGGACTTAGATTTAAAGTTATTTTTACAATTCTGATGGAAAACAAAGACCATTCACCTGAAGTTATACCAAGTTCCTCTAAAAGAAGGAAAAACCAAACCAAAAAACCCCAAACAAGCTAATATCCTAGAAGAGTAGGAAAGAAATTAGATCCTGCTATATTACAGTCCACAGAGAAAAGTTATACAGATTGACAGAATTTCTCAGATGAAGGAATGTGCGTTGTGTATGTGATGACTGGATCACTCCCTTGATCTGTTGGCTGGATTAGTGACCTGCTCAGTAATTACATGTGGAAAAAACCTGCATGAGTGCTCTCTGCACTCAAACACATGTGCATACACACATATATTAACACTTTTTTTCCTAACAAGCCACCTAGGATTTTTAACTACATTTCATAGGCAAATAAGGCTTACAATTTTGCAATTTTTGTCAGTCAGTTCCTCTTTCCTTTCCAGAAGGCTTTTTAACCTGAATTTGAGTCACATTTGAGAGAGTATAAGGTTGAAAGATGCATTTACTTAAGGTTTAAGTCACTGGTCTACTCCTGTATTTGTCTTTAGTTTTGAAAGTTGCATTCAATAAAGTTCTGTGAAAACTAGGCGCTGAATAGTGAAGAAACACACTAATAAAACCACACACACATTAAAAAAAAAAAAAAAGGAAAAGAAAAGAAGATGCATCCTCTATGATCATCAACTGCTTGGCAGCTGAAGGCAGGAGCATGTGCTGCCTCTTGCCCTAGAGGCAGAGTATGAAAGTAGGTAGATGTGGGAGGGAGCAGGGGTATTGCTTAGTCCATAAAAGATGTGAGAAAAAGCTGAAGATACTTAGGTAACTGGAGGTGTTGCAAAAGGAAGACTGGGATATGGGAGGGAGTTACAAGCGTTGTGCTTAAGCATCAGATGTGTGGGAAGGACACTGCAAAATGGAGGGGGGCACGTAGACAATACTGATAAAAAAGTTGTATTATTGCACTGGTGGCATAGTAGATGATGTAGATTACAAATCTGCAGGAAACAGTTTTTTACAGGTCACAGAAACATCCTGATGCTCCCAGCTTTGCTGGTTTGGGGGAGGGAAGAGTCATGGTGAGTGGAGGGAGGTCCTAAAAACAGTTTTCCCCTGCCAAATACTCTACTTTCAATTTGAAGTTTCAATTGAAAATTCTCTTTTCCTCATGATTTATCATCATCCTTCCTGACGTTCTGATTTAGAAATTGTACATACTACATCTTTTTTGTTTTCTAAGTTTTTAATGAGTTCATTTTGCTTCTTGGCTACATACATCCTATTTTCAAGCTTTTCTTCTCAAATTCAAATACTAGAATTTTCCTCTGTCATGAAAACTGTAATTATTTCATAATCTCTTGCTTCTAGAAGCTATTTCTTTAGACAAAAACACCAAACACCACAATATATGTGCATGCTACTCTTTTGCGCAGGTACAAAACAGCTACTACGGTGGAACTTACCACATATCTTGGTACAGACTGCACTGCTGAATGCACCTGGAAAAAAAAAAACTTCCCTCAACAGAGTATTTCGTACTATGAAATTCAAAACCTCCTCAAAACCAGATCTCCCTGTACATACACACACAAAAGAATGACAATCATAGAATCAGATTATATTAGGTGTAAAAATAATGATGGGTATATTTCTTTGCAACACTTCAAGCCACAGTCAAGATTTGCATCATAGCAAACACCTTTCCCTTTTATGTTTTACTAGACACTGACTAATTACTCATACAAAGTGAAATTCCACAAATTAGAATAATCAGTATGACCTGCTACAGCTCCTGTAATCTCTTGGCAGTTCCACTGGAGATTTGACTCAGTCTAAGATGACCAGCTTTTGAAATCTTTTTTTGCATTTATGAGCATAAGCTTTAAGCCTAATTATTTTCAAACATATAGGGTTATCAGTAAGCACAAGTACTGTTTATCACGAACAACTGATTGTGTGTTTTGGTTCTGCATCCTAAGCATAATTTGTATTTCTTTTTCCTTCAAAGAAATTATGATTTTTAAAAATTACATGATTTACAATTACAATTATACCTTGTAGAGTTCAAACATTCTTTGGCCGGATGAGTACTCATCTCAAATATAATTTCCATTGCATTATTAAGCTCATACCAGCAGATATGTACATGTGTATATTCATGCATATATTCATGTACGTATATATATGTGTATGAGCTATAGACATACATACATGCATTGTGAAGGTTTGTCATTTTACTGAAAATTCATAGATACTTCTAAAAAAAAAAAAATAAAAAATCTGCCTTTACAGTCCTAGTGTCTTCCTATTTTCCTAATACTGGAAGAAAGATCATATACATTCAAAATGAGTTTTCCCTTTTTGAAGGATAATTCATTATTTGGATGTAATAACTAATGGGAAAAATGATATAACCAACAGAACAACAGAATACACTCAATGAGCAGGGAAAGTTTCATGGCTTATGATCCTTCCCAGTTTATCAATCTTACAAAAGACTGGAATATAATTTGCAATCCAGTTTAAGTAATGGGTAACACGTAGCTGCAGAGCTACACGCTCTTCCTTTTGCTCCAAAAGACCGTCATCATGTGCATAACCACTTGTTGACTTCTCAGATATGCTCTGAATATAGAGCTGAACATGGCTTTGGTTCACCCAGCAATGCAAGCTCAGTTCTAGTTCAACCTGCACTGTATAAAGCTGTCTTTTACATCCTGCATTCATGATTCTTAAAGATGCTAAATGAAATAAAGTTTGGGGCTTTTATTAAACTAAAACTGAAAAACTTTGCTAAACTTTGCTATATATAAATATATATAATTATCTTTGTCAAAGGAAGCTCAGTGAACATGACAGCCAGATTAGAAAAAAATGTCTCTCATTCTCTAATACTTTTACAAGAAATGGAAAGTACTGCAGCTATTAGAGACACTTACCTGCAGATTGTCCACTTGCTCAGAATGCTGATTTCCCTTAGGAGGATGAGAGTCTTCAAGATGTCTATGAACTCCCTTAAGGGAATTCAGCTCATTTTTAATAGTGTCTATTTCTCTTCTCATGTTTTCCTCCTGTAATAAGAGGGTACACAGAGCACACAAACAGATCTTACACTGCATGTTCACATACATAAAACAGTATTTTACAGGGTATCAACAGCTTAGCAAATTAAAGTAAATCCTTAAAAGAAAGTATAGATGATACGGAATTTCTTTGTACAGAGGTAATTTTGATCTCTTGCATTCAACACAAAATTTTAACCACATTTCCACTACAGACACTATCCTTTTATTAATGGGTTTTTTTCCCCACCATTTACTTCAAGTAGCAATGTTAAAAAAACCTGAGATTTGTATTTGTAGCTTTTTTTTTTGGTTTTGGCTTAAAGATAAACATCCTTGGCAACATTCAGTCTCTTACCTACATTGTCAAGAAACTGTAACAGCAAATAATCTACTTGGCACATCTGTAAATAGCCTCAAGTATCCAATGCTCCTTCAGTGAGTACACAACAATTGAATTTTTGAATTTAGTAAAAAAAGGATGGTCAAAAATACAAGTTGTAAAAAAAGAATGGAAAGGCAATTTTACAGAAATATCTTCATTTAATTTACAAGTATTTCTATAGCAGTATACAATGTTAGCCATGATGACACTATACTTTAAGGTAGTAAGAGACCGAATTTCTAGTTAGCCATACCAGAAATATAGAGGTTGGGGGGAATAAATAAACCTTCTAAAGAACAGTTGCAAACATTCCTGAGAAATAAGCAGGGCCAGTTCCCATGTCTAAATAGGAAACTATTGGTATAAGACTCTCCTAGGAACTGGGGAGATCAAATCTTCCCAGGGCATTGAGCATTGGAACAGTTCAGCTATTCTGTAGTCTCCTGGTTGCAGTCATCTCCATAGCAGCTGCACTCAAAAGAGTTAGCTTTAGGATTACAAGGACAAATTTGCATTATTTCCTCACAGCCCCCTTAAGACTCTACCTACCAAATTCAAAACCTTTCTGGCAGTAGGTGCCAATTACATACAGATTAAAAAAAGAGATTATTAAACAAATACTGTTTAGAGCCTGGTTTCCACACACTAAGTAGATCTTACTGAAGATGAATTAATCTTTCTTACTTGTAAACATGCATTTATTATTGCAGAGTTTTTACAGCTACAATATTTTGCTAATTATTTTGAATTAAATAATTACTGCAGTATTCTTTAGAAGTAATGTAGTAGAAGAAAGAACAGCAAATCTTGAAGACAAATTATTGTTTAGGTAAACACAGAGGTGAATTCACTGAGACATACAGGATTTTACCTTTTCTTATCCACTTTCACCCCACAGTCCACATTGAATAATTCCTGTCAAATCAGGGCCTATGCTTTAACGCAAGCCTTCATTACCTCTACCCTATCCATTTTGAGGTGGTTCTTCTGTGGTTTTTTCCTAGGCATATGGACCTTCAGGAATTCTTTTATCCTCTGTCAGTCTATATGGGTTTACATTCATTTTTTACTTTAAGACTGTTTACAGCTTTTCAGGGTACAAAAGTGCAGCTTGGTACGCTGGTATTCTCTGAATAAGATGTGTAAAAAAATTGCATGTTTCCTGAAAAATACATAAAATTCAATGTAAATTAAAACCTGTATCAGCTTCCGTGTCTAGGTAATGGCAAGTGTGTAACTGCAAAATATTTAAGTGCTAAATTCAAGGTAACACCCAATACCCTGGCTCTTGTTTTATAGACTGCAGGAAGTGCACTGATCTTTTAAAGTACAGAAGTCAACGTTTCTCCTACATCTACCTTTAAAAAAATATTCATTTTTAAAAGAGTCTGCATTACTGGAAAAGAACTAGTTGTTTTTATTGTATGATTTCTGCAATATTTTCTTGGCTTTTAGGAATTACCTGAAATGCTTGATGACTATTTCAAAAACCTCTTAATACTCTATTATTTAATTTAATAAACCTACATCTTTTTTCCAAGTTCTTAGTGCTTTCTCATGCTCATTCTGAAGATTAAGGAACTTCTCTTCATTTTCCTTTGCCTTCTCCCTTTGCAGCTCATTATCTCTTTCAAGGGTCTGCAATAAAATTAATTATCCAAAAAATAATCAATACCACATTAATGAATTTTGATGTGTTTTATGTTGCTTGGACCTTTGCTTCTAACATGCTGGAAGTGCCATACAGATCAGTGATAATGTGCTATCTCAACAATAACTTTCATAAATTAACAGAAAGGTGCTTATAGTTTAGCTAACAGGAAACAGGGGGAGGTTATGAAAAAAGAAATGGCTATAAAAGGGTATAAAAACACTTGCCATTATTCAGTTTCACTGCGTAAGTTTTAATGTGCTGAAAAAGTAATATAAAGTCCAGAGATGAAAAATATGAAATGTAGCACAATCTAGACCCATTGTACTTAAAGAAAAATCTACTCTATATTCAAAGAAAATATTTCTATTTTTCTGATCAGTTTTTCTATCCTGAATTGTTTATTAACCTATCTTATAAACTGTATAAGCTTTACATTCTAAAACATATCTCCTGGAACATAAAGTATATGTCTGATTATCCTTTAATTTATTTCTATGAGATCACTGAAATAGAATAGGAGTGTATTAAAACAACAGTAATACTAAGTTTTATACTATCATAATTGTACTTGCAACATTTTTTGCTTAACTCTTTCAGCTTGACTGTACTTAATCAAAGCAGCCTTCTGTAAATCAACAGTAACTTCACACACATCTCAGGTATTGTTGGAATTTTTATCCTATCATGTTTTTATAGTAAAAAATATGGAAGATAAAGGACTTGCTGAATCCACTATCTACTATATAGATGACACAAATATGTTTGATAATGTAAACATAACTTTAATTCATGCAGCTGTATGACCAGCTACATACTTATGACTGCTGAGCTGCTTTGAAAGTCCACTTGAAAAATGTTAAGTTAGGGAGGCAATACTGCAAAGCAATTCCTTTTTTCTTAATCTTGTAACTAAAAATGGGTCTACTTCTTGATTCACTTAGCATCAATTTTAAAATGCCTATGTTAATTTAACCTCACTATTAACACAAATATATTTTACAGGTATTAATGCTAGGAAAACGCAGACTACCTTGCATTTTTATACCCATGGAAGAGGTTGCGCATAAGAATATAATGGATCTTCTCTGACAGATTATATTATTTAAAAGATGAGACAAGTCAACAATACATTGAATTATCATCAACTGAATAATTGCACTCTGACGCAGCACCTTTAATCCAATTCTATAAATTAGGCCTCCAAGACCTCCTCTCTCTGATAAAGCTGCTCTAACTTCAAGGATGCTTTTATTTGTATCTCAAATGCAACCTCCTCTGAGATGGAATCTAATAGTTATTCACAGCACAGCTCTTCAGGCAAAGTACCAGGAGTAGCAGAGGAGTAAAACCCTGTAAAAATACATGCAAGCCAATTGTACAGCAAGAGGAATATCTGAATTTCTTGCATTCTCAAGTATTCTATCATCTACTAAAGAATTGTAACTTGTTTTTCTGGACTCCTAAGGGCATTGATATCCTAGCATTAAGTATGCATAGACAGACTGAGAGAGAACAGGATGATCCTTCCTGAATGTTACCTTGGAAGTTTAAGTATTCTGCCATCTCAAGCTTAAATTAAGCAGCAATTTTTTGTGAGTATAGGAATAAAAATATTTCCATGGGACTATACAATCACTCCTTCCAGTTTTCTATTATTCTGAGGAAACATTTTCTTAATGAGCAAGATCCAGAAATTTAACAGGGATGTAAGATAGAGCATGAGGATAATACATAACCTTCAGACCCCATTCATCATACTGCAGTTCTAGAATCAATGAAGGCAAAAGCAATAGCTCTCAAATTGGCAGGAAAGTGAGTAGACCCTTCAAGTTATATATCCATCTCCATATTTTATAAGTTCCATCTGTTGCTTAAAAAAAATGACACTGCAAAATAAGCAGTTAACATCTCATTCCCTTGGAATATCCCAGTAAGTGTATCGACCTGTCAGCCAAATGAGTAGCTATAAAAAGCAATGGTATTTTATGACTAGTGCTTAAACAGAAAGACAAACATTTCTGACAAATCAAAATAACCCCATGAGCTCATATGGAAAGAACATGTGTCATTCACTCTTATTGCACTGTATTTATATCAAGCTGTTTAAGGGAATCGCTGCATTTTATCATGTATTCATTGGGTTTACACAAAAAACTTCTATTAAAATATCTAAGCACCTTCACGTTTCTAGATATTATCTCTTGAAAGTTTATCACTCATACCTGCTTACATAAATGTTATAAATCCCTAATTCCCATTCTCAAGTGAGAATTTCTTGGTCTTGAGAATGCACAGAATACTCGCAAAACTCAACTGAGATCAAATCTTAGCTGATCTTAAGTGCCATGGTGAAGACTAAGAAGGAACATTTACATCAAATTAAGTATTGAGGAGTCCTCATATAGTCAATAGAGCTTTCAAATATTAAATCAAGAGCCTCTTGTAGATACCCATGTCTTGTAAAACCAATTTCATTTGAAGTATTAATGCCTGCAAGAGGTTATGTTGGAAGGCTACACTGAAGCTTTGGTGACTAGAAATAGTTTGTCCTGTAGTTAGAAAAATTAGGCAACATTAATACCTTCCCAATGTCTAATATAAGCAGGATCCAAATCAAAGCAGGCTGTCTAATCAGAATTAGTCTAACTGCAATCAGAAATCCATTGTTGGCCTGTACAGCCTGCAAAACAGAGACATGTACTCAATCCATACCTTAACAACAAGAAAACAAGCTATACCTCTCTTATACCTGTAGACATTTATGTGGAGTCTTCAAAGACAAGACCCACAGATGCCATTTGCAGTTTCAGCTGGAGCTTTAAGGCATAAAGTTTATCTGAGATGTGAAACAATAGCTCAAACTGCCTACATCTATTAAAAGACAAAGGCTTATGTGAAGTGAATTTATTTTCAATTTAGCATAGAAGCATTTACTTAGAAACAAAGTATGCATGCACAAGGAAGTTTAATTTGAAATTAACTGAGATACTAGTTCAAAACATTGACCTCACAGGCCAAGCAAAGAATGAAATAGTTGTGGTTATGTATGGACAAACAGTAGATAATAATTATTAATAGTCCAATTAATGGTTGCAGCTGAACTCTGCATGGCACATCTGACCAGAACAGACATGACCTTAATCTTCAGTGCACTGTGGGCCGGTTTGGCTGCTAGTGTAACTTAGAATCAAAACTGTTCTGAGCCACTTTTACACCCCCAAAGAAGAACTGAGGAGTGTTGCAACTCCAGATCCTTCAGCATGACTACTTATCACCTCTAGCATAAATGTGACACCAGACAACAGAGCAAGAAATGGTTAAGGATATGTTCTTTCTTAGGCCCTCTGCTCTAATAAAACTGGGGACAAGCTCTGAAGAAGATCTGAAGTTTAAAGTATTTTCCAGAAAATAAATTCATACCTACATGAAAATTATAAGAAACAAAAGTCAAAATCATTTGATTTCAAAGTACTTGAAAGCAACCACCAATATGTTCTGGTTTTACCCTCCAGAAATGGCTGATAAGAATGGCAACCATGATTTACTTTAGGGGCAGAAAACTAAAAGAGGGAAACTGTAGCCTGTGCTTCAAGGTTTGTGCTGACAGTTAAGGAGCTGAGGGAGCAATGGAAGTGAGGTCAAAAGTTCTGAAAAGCATACAGATGTCTTTAACAGCCCTGGACTTAAAAATAGCAGCTTGTCTAATCAAGAAAAATCTGACCTTATATTCTTCTTTCAGTGCATTTAATTCACTTTCCATTCTCACATTCCTTTGTGTTATTCGCTGAAGCACCTCCTGCACACATTGTAGAGAGCTGAGAATTTCCTTATTAATACAAACAAATTAGGACATATTGCATGAGATTTTGTTTCCAAAGTTTAAGTATTAGATCATTTATGTCTTTTGGATTAACACTGATATTTTATTGTGCCAGTGTTGGGGAAGGGCTAATAGGAAGAAATCAGAACAACTTGAGGTTTTTCTCGCCTTGGAGAGGATAACATTATTATAACTTACCCTTTTTCAGAGAATTTTCTTATAAAATGGTTGGAATGGAGACAGAGAGTAATTTTATATTAAACACTACAAAACACATTTGCAGACATTCAAAGACGGAGGGAACTATCTAGCCAAGCCAACCTCTACTCCCTAACAAACAGAACAGGAACTACTAAAAGAAGGCCTGCAGAGAAAACTGAGACAAACTAAGTTTCAGGCAGAAGACAGTCTTAAACGTGCTCAGTTGTTTCAAAATATATGGAGAGTGGAACATATTATTAAGCAAAAGTACTTTCATATACCTGCAAAGAGCTTTTCAGTATCTACTTTTGGTTCTACTGTGTACACAGATACAGCTGTCTACTAAAAATAAACATCATTATTTTGGGTGTACTCTCATTCCTTTTCATGCATGTATACTTATGTAGAGATATATAATGTTTTTGCGCTGAAGCTTAATTTATCTTTAGCTCCATTTTACCTCTAGAAAACTGAACCACAGAGACACAGAACAGCTTATACAGTGTCATCTGACAGGTCGGTGGAAGAGTTGGCTGTGTCTTTTCAACCTAGTGCAGTGTTCACCAGACTAGAAGTGATTGCTTCTCTACATACAGCTCAGTATAAATCAGCTGTAATTTAAATAGTATGTTCAGCCTCAGTCTAAGAACCACTAAAACCAACACCTTCAGTTAATCCAGATAGTGAACTTGTATCACTCTAATACAGAAATCCAGGTCTTCTTGCCCAAGTTCTTGGAGAAAACATGAAATTCATCACTATATTAGGGCCCTCCCCAGATTTATACCAAACCCCTCCATATGTTAAAACCAACCAACCCCTAGCAATTCCCACAGAACAAAACAGAGAAACAAAATAGAGACCTTCTCTTAGATAATACATATCAAACATGCATATGAATTTTCTATAAGCATCTCCATATAAAGGTTTTTAGTACATTCAGGGCTGTAGGAGTAATGAGGCCTGAATCTCTTTCTTGTTTCCCCCTGTGTTTATTGGCAAATATTTTTAAAAAGCAAATTCAAAACGCAAACAGGCTTGTACAGATTGGAAGAGTACTGCTGGATCAGCCTTGGTGAGTGCTCAGTGGGTACATCAACCTACTGCTTTTGGCCCCCCCTGAGAACAGGAACAATACACTTCTCTGATATGTCTGGTTTAACGCATTGCAGAATGAAAATGCTGCAACTGTTTAAGAAAAAACACAACCACGTGCTTTTGCCAAGAAAGGTTGGACCATGTGATTCTAGAGGTCTCTGATTCTATGATTAATCACCCTTTTTATGCTTAATATTCTGCAAAGCAGTGTAGTATGCTGGTATGACAGGAAACTGTTTGGTGGGGGTTTTTTACTATGTTTGATACTGGACTCCACGTACCTTGGTTTGAATATTTGGATTTGCTCTGGAACATACCTGAGTTCGTGACAGAAGACAGTCTTAACTCTGTTCAGCTACCTATATATGTATCTTAATATTCTAGAAGTGTATGTTCTTATGAATGTAACATGTTTCCTTTATTGATACATGATTCCAATTTTACCTGGTTTCCATGCCAGCAGTATTAAACTGTAGGCAACCAACAGCAAGGATGTTATGCAAACATTATTATTTATTTGTACTGAACCAGTATGTAAACTACTATTTCATGGGTGTACCAAATTTCTCCCATCTGATTTTAAAAACAAAAGTTAAGACTTGGAATAAAGTGTGAAACAATGGATTTTGTTCCGGTAAAACACTTTATAAAAAATGAGAAGTAAGATTCAATTTCTGTTATGTTATTAAAATCTTTCCAAAGAGTCAACAACTGAATTTAATTAGTTTTAGTAGCTTAGTATAAGAATTTAAGAAACTTGAATATGAAATGTAGCACATATATTCCTAAGTGATTTTTAAATAGCAAAGCTGTATTAACTCACCAGCTTTTCTTTTTTAATGTGAGTGTTCTCTTCCTGAATTTTTTTACTAACTTCTTTCTCCTTAAAAAAAGAGCATGAAGAACAGTAAGAGGCATTTTAAATTACTATTTCCTTTAGTAATAGCGTATTTAACATGATATTGTGAACCACCATGAAGCTATTTAAAGAAACTGAATTATTTTGAAGAGTCTAATTTATTTTTGTAAACTATAAAATTATATTTATAGCATGTTTACTTCCCCCAAAAATGCTGTCCTGGAAATATTTTGTTATATTGTCTATGCAATTAGTAGAAAGGAATCACTTAATCTATATACATCAGAGAGAGCAGTACCATGATGTTTGCTTAAGAAAGAACAGAAAATATTCACACAAAAAAATAATTTGTTTAAACTCCAAAATACCATTTTGATTTTTTGTTGCAGTTCTTGAAACTCTTTTTTCTTTGCTGCAAGATTGATGTTTTCTTCTGCCACCCTGTACTGAGATGTGACCTTGGACCTTATCAAGTCTGTAGTTACTTTCTTCAGTTCCTTAACACAGGAAACACATATAAATAGTTCATCCAGCATAGGCATTGCAATTCAAAACAACGACAAATCTTTTAAACTATCCTGAGTCATGCCCTACTTTTAAATAATGTATGGAAGCACCAGAATGAATTAGAGGATCTGAAATCTGTGAGACTGACTTGCTGAATTTTAAACTTGTCACACGTATCTAGGTGTTTATTTTCAGGAGTAAAATGTCATTGTGCCCATTTTTCTCTGTTTGGTATTTATGATACTTAAGCATTTTGTTATTTTCTCTTCCAAGAAGTATATTAGAAGATCAGGTTGGTATTGGTAAAACCTCCTACAGTGAAATTCACAATAGAAATAAAGTACCTATTATAACTCCTGTGTACATTCCTGGGAATTGGGAGGGGAAAAAGGAAGAACAGCGACTATCTGGTAAAAACAGGAACTGGCTATAAATTTGGAGGATCTTTGTTCTTCCTGAAACATTAATTACTTAATCTCAGGAGAATGGTAAATTAATTTTATATTAGAGGCTTCTACAACATGATTTTCCATCTAAAATCTCTTTTGATTTTATAGTTTTCATTATCTTTTAAATATCCTGCCCCCCCCCCCTTTTTTTTTAATCTGTTTTTTGTCCAGTTTATTCCAAGCTCCTACTGCGACAAATAAACAGCAAAGGCTTTGATCTCATTAAATTACAACTTACAGTTCCTGGAGTCATAAATATTGTGCCCTGTTCTCCCCCACCCCTTCCATTCTGGTACAAGGTAGTCTGTTTAATATCGCTCTCTCCTTGAGTGCTCTGACGTTTACTCAGACAAATAGCAGAGCTTATGAATGCTGTTCACAGATAGTATCAAGAATTCTTCATGATGCCATAGTGGTGAACCAAGCATTCAGAATGGTAATAGTTTTATCTAACAACTAAGTTTGGTCTGTTTAACTTTTCTTCACAAAACTGGAATTCCATCTTATCACAGACCAGTGGTTTAACTGTTCTGGACAAAATCATATAACAGTACAAAAGAAAAAGGGAAGATTACGTTGTAGCTGAAATTCACAAATGCAACATTTTGCAGAAAATACAAGTAGAGGTACTATGTTGAAATAAATCTTTTTTTTTTTTTTTTTTTTTTTTGCTAGAGCTATATTTCTCATGTATTTTAGTCACAAATAAATCTAGAATAATCTAGCAAGTACTAAGTGTAATTACAGAATCAATTAGAAAAACCAAAGACAGCCATACATTAGAATTATGATATTCTGTAAGCTAGTAAGGCTTCTTCCACCTTTTCAATAAAAACATATATTACTTGTACTGTTTTTACTAGAAGGCTCTGTAATGAAAGAGAGTGGCAGAAGGCGCAAGCAGTTTTAGCTTTGTAAAAGTAAAAAGGTGCATTGTGCCTATTTTTACAGAGAGCCAGGTTAACAGTATACAGAACACAGCTAAAAGGTTGTGTGCTACATGAGCAGGTGCAAAAGCCTGCTATGGATCCAATACTACAGATTTCCTAAAACTTAAGAGTTTACTGTGTGCTTAAAAATCTTACTACTTATTTTGACACATGAAAAGAACAAGTCGTACTAAGTTAATCATATTCTTGAGGTAGAAAATAAGACTGGAGTTTTTTTCTTTGTGTATCACAGGTGGATGCATATAATCCATCTGGAACCAAACCAACAACCGACAAAAACCAACACAAACCTGAAAAGAACCAACACAAATCAAATCATCAAAAATCATGGGAAAGTTTTCCATGGTGAGTGAAAGCACAAGCTGTGGAGCTGCGAAAATAAAAGAATTTTATACATACAAACGTGTATTTTCTTATACTCTGAAATAAAAAAAATCATCCTCAGAGTTTTTGCCTTTTTTTTTTTCCTTAGTAGCTTTCTGTCATTCATAAGATCACCATTCAGAACCCTATAAATTAAATTGAATCTGGAAAATAATTTTATCAGTTTTGGGGGAATGCTAAGAAAGAGTGATAAGGCTTTAAACCCATTCCTTTGATGTGCTGTTCAGCCAACGCTTAGGGACGTGGTTTCAGAAACACTTCAAGCCAGCGAAAGTCAAGTGTCAAAGAAGAAACGGTCTTGCTCCTTCAATGTCTTTTCCTTTTGCCAGCTGATCCAAGCTAAAACTTCCCCCTTTTTTGGTAAAATGTAGTTTTGATCAATTCAAAATTTTCATTCTGTGTTCTCTCAAGGCCACATAAATCCATATGCCAGCATGAAGAGGAGTTACAGGACTGGAAAAGCAACCAGCACAGGTAGATGTAACCACTTCCCCAGTCGGTGCTGATACCTTACACAAACTTTAACTGTACCCAAAATTATATCTTATTACCCTCTTCCTAGACCAGTACAACTCTCTTGTACTCTTTCAGGCCTTGAGCTGTTCTTTTAAGCAGCAGAATAAAGGACACCTTTTTCTTGGCCAGACTTAATTTTCACAGTGGTTGAAAAGAATCCTACCACATTGCATATGTAATGTTCAAATCCTAAAATAAATGTTACTGAAAAGGAAGTTATGCCACAGTCCTTTAAGCTAGGATTTAGGACCTGGACTTTTAAGCAGACAGTGTTAAGAGGAAACTACAAGCTCTCTAAATAATATTTATTTTCACAAATCCCACATGACTAAACCTGTGCAGAACAGACCTCATTTTAACCCAGGTTTTACCGTTGTACATATTTAACACCCCATTACATACTTTCAATTCCATTAAAATTGGAGATTAGTTTATTTTTATGCATAAATGTTGAATGGCATTCACTAACTTCATATTCCCATTAAGAACAAATGTGTGAGGTCATCCAGGTCTGAGTCAAAGTAATGGCTGTGATAAGAGCTGACAGCCCAATTAAGATTTTAGTACTATGGACAGTCATTGCCACTCCAGCACTGAGGCTATAGAGGAAAGAAGTTTGAACCCACAAGTTGTCAGAGCTGTTAGAGGTCAGCCAAGTCTCCAAGGCAGATTAAACCAGCTTTGGAAGTTGTCCCAACTTGTGCTGCAGATATGACTTCTTTCAGCTATGTAGCAAGTGAAAACAGCCTGGTAATCCCTCTTCAAAACTCTTCTAAGTATCAAAGTCTTCTCATTGCTTTGTATCTCTCATAGGTCCCTTCAGCTCAGACACATCCCCCAACAAGGGAAAACACTTGACTGCTTTAAGATCGCTTTTGCAAGGGTTACTCTAAGTACAAGATAATCACAGTGAAATGAAGCTACACCTCAGGGCACTGCTTACTGTGTTCAAGCACTTCTTTTCTCTTCTCTTGTAGAGTGACCCAAAAGATGAGCCCACAGCCCTTCACAAACTGAAGGTGTGCTGAACTAACAAGCACCATTATAGATACAGTTCAGAAATGCACTCTATCACTATGTAACTTTCCAGAAATGTTTTATAAGCAAACTGTCAAAATAGAGGTTATTGAAAAAGGGTTGGGTTTGTTTGCTTTTCTATATTGTTTATATTCAACTCAGTTTTCACAGAAATTCTGCAGTTTGAGGAAAAAGGGATGACTTTCTACTATATACAACTTATATTTATAAACCTGTATTTACAAATAAACAACCCCACTTTTTTTCTCATAGAATCACAGAATCAGCCAGGTTGGAAAAGAGCTTTAAGATCATAAAGTCCAACCATTTCCCCCAGCACTGCCAAGGCCACCATGAAGCCATGTCATTAAGGGCCTCATCTACACAGCTTTTGAACACTTCCAGGGATTGTGATTCCACCACTTCTCTGGGAAACATGTTTGCAAAATAAGATACTGCCACAGCAAAGTGCTGCATCACTATGTGAATATTAAAATGCTAAGAAATTACATTCCAGTTCAGTTTTTCACCATCATTCAGAATAAGATGGTCAAATACTAAACAACCAACAAGAAATTCAGAAATAACCACAATAAGGGCATTTCCTGGTGAACTGAGGAAGCCAGATTAAGTTTCAGTTGACCCCTTCTGCTAACCTAACAGTATGTTATTTAAAATTCATCACCCATGACCTTAAGAATCAAGGGTCCAGCTGAAAAAAACATGGATCAAGCAATATGTTTGATTACTGGTGTCCATAAATCACTATCAGTTTATCTTGCACACCTCTCTTACTCTCAAATTGCACTATGTAAAATTTTCTTAAACATTTTTCTTTTCTCACCTCTCAAATTAGTTACCCTCAGAGAATTCTCGGTAATGAATTATTACCCTTTTTTTAACCAAAGCTAATTTACTGTGAGGCTTAAAAAAAAAAAAAAAATTCTAAAACTCCCAAATTTTTATGTTTACAATATATTATAATAAAAGTATCATAGAATCGACTAGGTTGGAAGAGACCTTTAAGATCATCAAATCCAACCTTTATGTTAGGACTGCCAAGTCCACCACTAAACCATTTTGAAGAATGTCCCTTTTTCTGTCTCATACAAATTATTCATCCTTCTGTAAAGGCACTGTACTGTTGAAGTGTACTCAGTGAAGACAGTTATCCTCAGACATCCATGGCTATGATGATTTTAGTATATGGCAAATATTTCCTTCTACAGAGGAAAGTTATCACCACTGACAACTTCCAATATTTTTCCGCTGCTCTTCCATTCACCAAATACTTGAGATAAAATACATATAGTTTTTATATATAATATATACATAACCTATCATTTGAATTATGTAGCTAAATAAACATTTCTAAATGCCCTAAACCTAACTGTGATTTAGAAAACAATTTGAGAATTTTCCCATATTCTGCTTTACTGTCATTGTGTTTCTTGGTCTGCTTTTATGTCGGCAGGAGTTCTGAAATCTTTCAGATTTCAGTCACTTGAACACCTGATATTCTTGACACTCAGGTTTGCCATGTTATATGAGAAAAGAAAGTTTATTCTTCCCACTATTACATATGTTCAAGAGTGCAACTCAAAAATATACTTGGCAAACAGTAGTTTCTGGATAGATGAGGGCAGAAAAGAGTTTAATGGTCAGTCAACTTCTTTGGCCATAGCATCATTATTATCTAATGTTTCAGCTGCCCTGTCACAAAATTCCCCCATTTCTGATGGAGATTTAGTTCCAGCAGCTACCAGCTTGCTTCTATGGCAACCACTTGTCATATTTTATCTCTCTGACTAAACAGAAATCAGCAATGCTACCTTTTCATATCAAAGGGGAGAAGCAATGACAAGACAGCACAGGAAGAAGAAAGACTAATCATCATTAAAGAGAAACAAGTAGGATGCTGTAGAGGTAAATAAAAATTCCCAAGTTACAAAAACTGTTCAGAGCTGCTCCAATTTTAATTGGCATTTATGTGAAGTACCCGTGCATAACAAGGAAGCATAAAACTAATGTAGGCATTAGTTATAGAATGAAGAACAGTACTGCTGCTTGTTCATTACTATTAATACTACAGCAGTTTACAGAAGTCCCAAAGGATCCCACTTACACAATCAGAAATCCACACTATACTTACTTCCTTCAGATTACTTATTTCGGTCTCTTGTCTTTTATTCACTGATGTTAGTTTCTTATTGAGCTGCATCGCTTCCTGTACTTTAAACAAAAGTTAAAACATGTCAATACTTTCATAGTTGAATATTTGATTTATGACTGCAATGTATGTGTATATAATTTATAACATAATTAAACATCTTTGTAGAAAGGAGATTAAGACTGAAAATATGACTCTACTTTTTCTGTTTAGTGTGATACTACACTGGAGGATTACACCAGGTAGTACCAGTTATTCTATACCTCGAACTATGAGTTAGGACTCTTCTGTGTGTTGGTTTGTCTTTTTTTTTTTTAGATTGCAATTTAAGTTTTAGTATCAGTTGGTGTCACTTGATTAGGATCACTTCTCCATGAGCTTTTAATCTGAGGGTTTGGGGTTTTTCTTTAACTAAGTCTTTGCTTATAGTTTTTTGATGAGTTTAATTATTTTCAGAGGAACACAGGACATAATGGACCACATTACATTCAAATGGACTACAGCACATTCAAATAATTAACAGATGTACAGTTATATGCATACAGGACACAGAAGACAGCAATCAGCAGAGGATAATGAAGAGGAAAACTCTAAGAATCATCTCTGGCCCTTTTGAAAGGGAAGGCAATTCTCTCTTAGACTTTATACAGGCCAAGGTATCTCTGGGAAATTGCTTGAAGTTTCATAATTAAAAGCTGAATATATTCACTGGTCCCTGTACTTTTTCAGTCTCCTCTATTCAATCTTAGGATTTTGATCCTCTGATGTCTCTTCAGCCTTTGCCATTCCCTAATTCCTCTTCATTCACTCCTAATTTTTTTTCTTTATTTATTCAAAAAGCTTTTGGCACAAGAATACATGTGAAGTACAAGAACCCAAGACACTCCATCACACTCATAAAGCCTTTTCTGTTAAAGATGGCAAGCATCCTGGGGAGCAGTGGACAACAGCCTTACGGTACAATAAGCAATTTTGCAGGTTTATATAAGAACATGTGCTTAACAAATGAAAACACTTAAGAATGTAACAAATATCTGATACAATGAAGGAAAAAACAAAAATTAAATCAAGCAGACAAAAATTGGAAAAACTCTCTCCTATCTTTCCACAGGAGTCATGCGCTGATTCTCTAGCTTTAAAATACTAATGGTGGTTAGACATTGGTTAGACAAAGGTTTAGGTTTATTATAAATGGCGGTATTTTTCCTATACAGTAGCACTATAGCAAATCAATGTTACACTGTCTTGTTTCCTTACATGCTGGTTTAATAAAGCAGATAAAGCACCAGTTTATAAATTTAAACAATTTGTATACACAATGGCTGGGATACTTCCTGCCTGACTTTTCCACTGGCCACAGTTCCTTGCTCAGAATTTACAAGTTACCTACTAAGCCTACTGCACATCTTACATACTGCAACGCAAATCGCATTATCTCTTCAGTAAAAGGCACACAAGTAGTTGTCATAGAAGTAAACTGGTGAATGGATTGGCTTCTTGAACAGAAACAGTAACATTTAAATCTTTTTTTTACAGGTTCATTTTGCAATTACTGATAAATATAAGTAGAAACATGGCAAAAGGCATTTATGTATGGTTCAAATAGTGTAAATACTGAGAATAAATGCTATTTTTCCATGAAATTGCAGGAAGACTTCCCTGTATCTGACACAATAGAAAAGCCCTGTCCAGTATAAATAAAAGGAAAGCACAGCAGTGTTTCCTCTTTGTTTTTAATATTAAATATTAGCTTATTAAAAAAAATACAAAAAGTAACTTGAGGTACTGAAATACCACAAATACACATTGAACATGTTACCAGTTTATTCAAACTAAAGCAAAAAACCCCCTAACTAAACTAATAAACAAAAACTATTACGTTTCAGGCTGAAAAACAACCCCCAAACTTACAAGCTTTGGTATTTGAAAAATTTGTTTGTTTGGGTTTTTGCTTGGTTTGAGTTACACAACTGCTCCTCCTTTTCCTTAAAAAAAAAACCAAAAAAAAAACCCCAAAAAAACCAAACCAAACAAAACAAAAACTTATTTTTATTTATGTCCTGTTTATATGAATGAAAACCCCAGGCACACAAACCAATACGCAAGTTCATATTCTACACACAGACTGCGATGTTTACATACAATTTTATCACTTTGTTGTAAGAAACAAGGATTTATCTCTCAAATAGGCACAAAACTTTTTAAAATGAGGTATTTCTATTACTTGAGGTTATCAGCTTTATTGTTTTGCAGATAAAAGTCATATATTCACATACCAAAAGTACATGGAATAATATTTACGTGTGTTAGTAGGTTCACAGATAATTTTATGTTTCAATACAGTGACAGGGATATGATAAAGACTTGTAAGACTTAAACTACCATGTAGTCAGAATCTACATAACAATATCAACATAAAACTCTTCATATCACCCTATTTATTTACTGAACTGGTTTTAAGATTTTATATTTTTTGTACAAGAAAATAATTTTTATTATTTCATTAATGTTTTCTGTCCATTTCCCAACATTAAACCTACTTTAAAAAGCATTCATTTTCCCCTACTTGCTAATTCCTTTACTTTTGTCCCCTCATTTGTGCTGGTACAACTGTTTAAGTTGATTATGCTGAATGGTAACAGGGAGCTGATGTGCTGCTTTGTTGTTTTGAACACAAATCAATTCTTCAATATAATTTACTATGTGACCACACATAATAGTAGCAGTGTATCAGCAACGAGCAGAAGAGGTACAGGGCCTGTGCTGCTAAAGCTCTGTCACAGATTAAAAAAAACTGATGAAGCTATTGTGATCCAGTAACTGTCAGTTGTAATATTTGATGCTTGGCATGAGGTAGCTACTGTTTTTCTAAACTGCCAGGTGTCTACAACTCACTGTCATCAATATACAGCAAAGAAAACAAATGCTGGAGGACACTGAAGACATACATACCGCTGTGCTCCAGTTTTCCATGAACACCTTTTATGATTCCAAACTGACATGCAATAGCAGCATAACACTTCTCAACTTCATTCAGTTTCTTATGATGTTGCTCTTTTGCTGTTAAGTGCATCTGTAACTTTTGATCCTGTTAGAAACATAAATGGAGCACCTACTTAATGACAATAACTAGCATATATCAATCAACTCACCAAATACTTTTTAAAAAAACAGTGTAAATGCAAAGTCATTCCCAGAATTTCTCAACTACCTATTTCACATCTAGCGATCAGTTCCCATCTCCAGATAGCACCTCATCTCAAAGACCTGCACACCTGTAGCTTAGATTATCAAAAAAGCACTTTAACATATATTCATGTGTTCTTTAGGAGACTTTCATGTAAACATCTGCAGAACTGTATTAACTGTTTTCAAATCCCAATTTCACGTTTTCCTGTTATGTGGCTTAAACATGTTATTTCCTCCACCACTAGCCTAACACGCTAATACTGCCTGTGCCTCCTCCTGCACTACCATGAAGTACAGCATTACATTTTCACATTCCTTTGATGAAGGATGTCAATGCAGTTTAATATAGCCCCCACTCCACATCTGCTATTTAGATCGGGGCAGTACCTGCCTATGTTTTTGGCTACAGATTCAAAACTATATTGTTTTGAATCTATATTCAAAATCTGTATCTCTAGTTTCAGCTCTACATGTTTGTACCTCATTGCCCTAGCTGCTTATTTGTCCCTACTGTAGTATTCAACAAAATATACCATGCTCTTGGGTCACAGCTAAAAAATCACAGCTGCCACAACCCACTGCCCCCGCACCTTCAGAGAGAAGCACAGGATGGAAATGAGTAAGTGGCTGCAGACAGGTATGAGTAGGAGCTCCTTAAACTTTGGCAACAGTGCTAGTGCATGCATCATTAAAATAAGGCCTATAGACGTTTATTGTCTCCTTGTACACAACACAAGCAATCTATTATGTAAACGGTGTTCAGTCTTCTTTGTAAAGCCACTAGGAAAAGCACTGTCTTCCTCTTACAGTTTTAAAACTGCCGTTTTTAACAATTAGGACAGAATATGTGTGTTTGACGCATCTAAAGAAAAGAATTTCAACATACTTGCTAAAGAACAGAAGTGCATCAACTACTTCCGAAGAGTACTGGTGACCTTCATTTAGATTAGTGAAACTAATGCAGATTAATACTCCAAGCTTCCTAGAAAAGTACAGGTAACCTTTTAATGACTAATTATTAATTCATCAGTATCAATTGCAGTTGTAATATCTTGAAATCTTACAAATTTACTTTATGATTCTGTATCTGTTCTGTAGTAAGTTAGATGCTTACTTTTCAAAGCATCAAACACTTTATTTTTACTTCTGTTAACATCCTGGTCTAAGTAATATCTCACTGTAATGAATACCTTAATTAACCAAAATGTATTTAAGTTTCATGAATTTTACCAATCTCACACTTTGTGAGGGGGTGACTGAAAACAGATATTCACAGGAAATTGTACTGACACATGCCATTGATTTTTTTTTTTTTTAAAGAAAGTTATTTGTTTTCCTTCCTTCAATATACATTTGTGTTCCTCTTTATACTGTATTTCTGTTAATAGCTTTGTAAGTATATTTGGTCAATTTAAGTTTTCTCCAAAGAGAGTGGGTTAAATTAACTCCTCAGAAAAGATATCCATTTATTTAGACATCTAATCTATTTCTAATCTACAGGAAAGCAACACAGCAAATACCTGTAAATTCAAGTTACACAGGGATGAATATAGCCCAGTGTCTGGCTTGTATAAGGCTCCATTTCCATACAGTATCAAATGCAATACATGTCCAAGCATCAGAGGATAATAAAAGCTGATAGTAATCAAAAGAAATGACCAACATAAGGCTAGCAAAACAGGATATACAATACAAATTTCTCATGTTTTATAAGGTATGAAATTAAACACACTGCAGCAAATGGAAAGTCATAATGGAAGCACTGGTAAAGAAACACCACCACTTACAGAATCATTGCAAGAAATGCAGGTTGTGAATGTTCATGTACTTTGGCTTTTTTCCTAACTATAAGTTAACAGTTGAAGAACTATCCTTACTAACGCTAGGATGCGGATTTTATGACCAAAAAAAAAAAATTAAAAACTCAAAATTTAAAATTACATTTCTGTTTCCTGATAGTCATTCAGGTCTATTTATTCTTAGAGAACAATGAACAGGAAGGCATCACTAATTTGGCACTCAAAGAGCATTCTTTTATATGGATTTTTCTTACTGCTCTCCCAATTCCTTTCTTAAGTCAGCAAAACAGTGCTAGTTCCTCCTCCTCACTAGAAAAGCAGAAATATGCTTCGTTATTTCCCAGGGCTCTTTTCACTGAGAAAAGGAACTGGCCTGCTATATCCTCAAGAGTTTTATTAAGTGCTCAGCACTTGCCTAAATATGATTTTTGATGGCAAGCTACTCTCCAGACTTAGTGCACAGTAAAATAAAAGCCTGGGTATGCGATTCTTCCATTCACAGTGAAGAGGTCTTAAAACATTCTTCTATGAAAGACAATCAAGAAACATCAGGAGACACTGCAGGATAGGGAGGGGATGACCCTGGAGCTGGAGTAAGACCCACAGAATGTTGGTTGTTCTTCCTGATGTCTGATACTGCAAGAACAGGAATTATTGCCCTGCCCTCCACCAGTAATAAAGATAAGCTGGGATGGGGAGTGGAATTGATTATGGCCATATGGTTTGTTGAGGTACAATGGTTTCTTGGTGGAACTAGAACAGAGAAATAGCTCAGGGTCAGGTAGGTGACTGGAGGAAGACCAAGAGGGAATTGCTCATATCTCAAAGATACTCTGGAAATTGAGTCACTAGTCAGAGTTACTCAGTGAAGCAGAAGGTGGTAATTGGGAGGTGAAAGTGTCACAGAAACAAAGGAGATGTAATGGCATGGAGTCCTAGGGCAAGATCATGTGAAAATTATGCAAAGGGTTACCAAGTATAAATCTTCAACATAACAGATTTTTTCCACAATAGTTGCTTTAGTTCCCACCACTTTTCTACCTTAAAATACTTATTTTTATTTAAACTGCATCACTGCCCCCTCACTGTATTTTTAAATAACATAGTATATTACAGGCAAATTCCTAAAAGATGTGGAAAGAAAATAAATATAACATCCCTAACTTAGCTTATTAAGATGAAACCAACTTTTAAAAT
The DNA here is from genome assembly GCA_026283785.1 of Coracopsis vasa. Lineage (NCBI taxonomy): Eukaryota > Metazoa > Chordata > Aves > Psittaciformes > Psittacidae > Coracopsis > Coracopsis vasa. Next base: position 769 of record JANHGB010029008.1, on the reverse strand, counting down.
TACATTTACTTAACATTTTGCAGTAATTAATTTTTCAGTCATTTGGCAACTACATCTCTACTAGAAAATGAATTGGTGGCAAGGAAGCTCTCAGGAAATGCCTACACTGCCATTAAAATATCCCTGGCCCATTTTGGCTTGTGCCAAGTAGCACTCATGTAAGCAGTTCCTGGGCACAGTTCAGGAGGCTGTCTGCTGGGAACAATGTGGGTTATTTGGATGCAGCTTCCCTCTGTTTTGAAGGGCACTAGAGTTTAACGAACCTAGACCGTTTCCTATCACTTGACTGCAGTTCCATTAAATGGTTTCACAAACATTTAGTTTACCAATATCAACACAGTCAGCAAGTGAAACTAGACAAATTACTAGTCATTCACAGAGGTAGTCACCCCATCTACATTACTCATTAATACTGGTGCACTGAATCACTACCTGGTAGACAGTGATGTCTCCCCACTGACTACACAGATATCTCACACTCCACATTTGCTCCTCTGAACTACACACAAGATTTGGTCTCTAAACCAGCCAGCACTAGCCTTAATCTTGTTTTTGTTGGGTTTTATATTTTATCACAGTTACATATGTTTAAGATTTAGGCACTGCAGAAGACAAATAACTCTAAATGTTAGTCTCTCAGGCATGCCCAGGATCAGACAATGCAAGTTAACATGGGAACACATGAACAGATGCTATACTCAGAGTTGCAGCATTCTACATTTTATCACCTGCTAGGAAATTAATGAAGGAGGAAACCAAGACCTGACCA
>JANHGB010029005.1:0-26617 GCA_026283785.1 Coracopsis vasa | reverse complement strand
AGTGTGAGGTGTCCCTGCCCATGGCAGGGGGGTTGGAACTGGATGATCTTAAGGTCCTTTCCAACCCAAACCATTCTATGAAAAGATAATTCTATGATGGAAATGCAATCGTTTGAGGCACCAAACCAAAAGTTATTAGCAGACATCATATCACAGTAAAAATAGCATGAGCAAGCCCTTGTTCAGGGGAAAAGGATGTAGGAAATTAGGGGAGATGCATTCACAAAGTTTGGCTTTCTCACTGAAGATGGGAGATATAGATGAAATGATGACATGTGTCAAGGGAAAGAAAGAACACAGGAACTCATCATAAAAGAGCTGTAGGAGAGCTTTGTCTTTGCTTGGTACTGATACTTTCTTTTGGTAACTTTGGCTGTGCAATTGGACTTGGAAAGGCAAACCACTAAAATATGCTGCAGTTGTACACAATGAGAGAAGCACACAGTCAGCTAATTTCTATGTTCCTGCAGAACTATATGCTTTAGCAAGGATGGAAAGTTGGTGCTCTCAAAGATGTGAAGATGTACCCCTTTCTCTGTAAGCCCAGCATTCAGACCTGAGTTCTGGGAGGTTGTCTCCCCATTTTTTGCTTATGGGAAATCTCTTACTCCTGCTCATAAGAAGGTGTAGTAGAGTTATTGTTTTCTCTTAGCAGAATTGTCATGAGATGTTCAGGCCTTTATAAGGATTAAATAGGTACCGCGTTTCTAACAATTAAAAGTTGGCAAACCTTGAAAATCAGTAAATGGATGAATCCAACCTAAAACATCTGTTTGAGCTCAGTGTCTCCACCATATCTTCACTAGTACTGAAAATTTTACCTTTTTCTATTTAGTATTGCATAAACATATGCATTGAAAGTTATTTAATGAAAATGTCCTGCTTCTGAGTTGTTTAATCTACAGATATGGAGACTCCAGATGTTAGTTTAAGGCTCAGATTTGCTGTATTTTCAAACAGGAGCCCTCTGTTTTGTATAGCAGAAGGAAAAAGAGGCTTTTTTCTTCTCCTATTAAAGGTCATGTTGTTTGTCAGAAAATGTGCTCAGTATTTTTCCCTTAGTCACATTAACATATTAGCCTTTGAGGGGAGAAGCACAATGAGCTTCCTTCAATTGTGTAATGGCTCTTGATCCTTTTTCAGTGTTTTATGTCATCTGCTACAGAACTGAGGAGCAGGATTGACAAGATGACAATATCCAGTTATCTTACTTTTAGGCACAGCCAATGCCTAACTCTTCATGTAACAGGCTGTAAGGATTAATAACATAATTTAATAGAACCTGATTTTTCTGGAGTCTGTGATCTTTAAAAGCTGCCAATAGTAGACAAGCTGTTGAAGCATGCATTAGTTACGTGGACATGGAGAATGACTGAAAAGTAGCTGAACAATCTGCTGTAGTCAACTCTGCTTGAGCCGAGGGGTTTGGACCAGGTATCACCAGAGATGCTTTTATATGTAAGCTGTGACTCTGTAATTTTGGTATAGTCCATGACTCCCTGGTACAGTGCTAAATGGACACAATTACAGTCTTTTCACAGAGCATGAGGCCAGTGGTTATTTAACCTGAAATACAGGCAGATGCATTCTGCATTTGACAAGACTGATCCAGGCAAATATGAACAGAACTGCAGTTTTATGGGGCCAGACCCATTTTTGAGCTGCTTCCACAGTATTGACTCTCAAGTTGAGATAGAAATTAAGTTTCAAGTGCTGAAGATATCCAATTAAGAGAGATTGCTGAGTAGCTCTTTTGCAAGGCTCCTAATCTGCAAACACTTTCCTAATCGATAGCTACTTCTGTTCAATATAACCCCAAGGTGACTGTGTTCTGTCAGCTGAGAGTGAGAGATGGAGCTCTTGAAAACCTGGAAAGATTCATGTCTTTGGGAAAAACATTGATTTTTGTCATTACAACCTTTAGTAGCATGAAATTCAACACTCCTCATTTTATCTACTTTTTGGTATACTCATCTCTTAGCTGCACAAGTTTTCTGGAATACTCTTTTCCTTCTGTTCATGTAGTAGTTTTGGCCTGCATTTCATGAAAAGGAAAGCCTCCTTGAACTTGTCTGCAATGTGTAATGGTCTGATTAATGAATATTCATGCAGAGAAAATGTCGTGCTGTGATGGACATCACAACAGCAATTGGTTTCACGATTGATGGATGTTTATGCTGCAGTCTGCCCCAGCCAGTGCAGGCTGGAAACAGTGACATCCTGTTTGCCTTGTCAAAGCTCAAAATGAGTGGAAACAGTTTAATTTTCCTGTGTACAAATTGAGTATGTAAGTGTCAGCTGTTAATTTCTTGTCACTTTTCTGCCAAGTCCCTCTCTAGGTGGCACAGAAAGCTGTTGTGTGTGGTGAATTTCCTACTTAACACTGTTGTCTAGGGACAAGAGTCACTGGTTCAGATGATGCCCCTGACTAGCATGGAATTGCTTTCATTTGACTTCAGAACTGCATCAGAAGCAGCTGTTTCTCCTTTATAACCCTGATCAGAGAGACATACCTGTGCTCAATACCTGTCACTCAGCCAGCCGGGACAGTAAAGGTTTGTTTAGTAATATTGCTCCAAAAGGAGCTGCAGTCACATCAGGTCTCCTGAAATCTTTGTGCCTGTAAGATGCAGACAGATAATCAAAGAGAGGAAGAGCTATCAAGGAAGCAGCCAAATCTACAGATGTTTGGGAAAGGAGAAGGATAAATGTCGGGTTTCCAAATGGCTCTTCTATTCTTTTACATCTTTCATTTATTGAAGTGAGATACCTATTCAAATGGTATTGTACAGAAAGGAACAAACATTGAGATAACAACATATTGCAGCCTGCAAGATGAGGATATCTGTTACAGGAATGCAGTGGAATTTTACCTTGCAATGCATGGTAACTTTAAATTCCAAAAGTGTATTGCTGTCTATTAAACATGTTTATTTGCAGCGTGTTTATCCCCAGATGCATCAGTATTACAATAGCACATCCCAAAAACCAGATGGATTTACAAATGGAGCAAGGCCATTATGGATTTTATATAATTTTGGTTTTTGAAATAAAGCAGGAAAGATTGCCCTGTTAAGTAAAATTGCCAATTAATATTGAAGCACTTTACACATGGCGACCATGGGGAAAAGGCAACAACTCTTTTTCTGCAGGAGTTTCACAGAGAAAATGTAATCCACAGAAATAAATCTGCCAATCCATCTACATAGCTGTGGAAACTTGAAATCTCCAAAAGAAGGAAGATAGACTGCCTCACTCTATCCATCGGTCAGCATCCACTGAAATACAGCAGGATCGCATTCAAAACTAATTTGATTCCATTGATCAGATGAAGGTTGAGAGATCAATGGATTTTTGTGATCACTAAAGCAGCAGTCCTTTTTAGCTGATGCTTACCAAATGGTGTGCCCTGTGCCTTGTGAGAACATCATCTTGTCAGTTGTTGCAGGGCAGCAAAGCTGTATTACAAGGTGCTGTTTCTGACAGGACAGAGAATACACAAACCCTCAGCAAAAGCACACTGTGCAAGTTTAGCTGAAACACAACAAGAATCAGTTTACTTCTCCGGAGTCTGTGACTGAAATGCTTTTGTGCAACTTAGGGTTATCAAGATTTAGTTATTGCTTGTGAATGATATTGTGAATCTTTGACAGAATGCATTGCTTAGGAGCAGACCACACTCCTGTTTTCTGGGTGTATGTGTGTCTAGGTCTCTTATTCTAGGAAAAGGCCTTTTTCCTTTTCATGCCTAGTGAGATTTATGCAGTTGGCAGACATTTCAAGTTGTAATTGTAAGTAGCTGGATGTTAACCCAAACACTTGTTCCCTTTGCATACATGAAATAAGCACTAGGGGGGGGAAACAAAAGGGCAAACCCAGCTTGCTTGGTTCTATAAACAAATTAAGTGACTGCTGCTGCCCATCAAGTTTTTCAGTGCAATAGGGACTCCCATCTCCTGGTGAGCTGCTGGTGCCAAGACTGTTACATGTTGTCCCTACCATCAAATCAGCTTTCTATACTAATTAAAGCTGTTGAAGTGCTCTGTTGGCATCTCTTGTAGATTGGCTGTAGCTTTGGGCACAGGCATAAATACACGATTGTGTCAGTGTAAATTCTCAGTACCATTTATTTTGATACCTGGAATGTGAAAGAATAGGGCTTAATATTTTCAGCTGCTTTCTGCTGTTTTAATTAAAATCAATAACTATCACCGTGATAATGGATGGTCTTCCCAGGCAAGACATATTGGCCTGTTCAGAGAGAATAGAGACTGAAAGGAAAGGAGTTGCAAGACCATGAGTTGTCTTACCTGCGGGATACGATGTCAGGCTCTTTAAAAACCTAATTTCTTTTTGCATTTGTTATTGAGAGAAAAGGTGAAAGGACAGATAGGAGTAGATATGATTTAAAAATGTGTAACTGTGTTTGATCAGAAGTTGTCTGCTTTTCTATAGTCTCAGAGCTGAATGGAGAGGTCCTATTCTGAGCACTGACCCTGACTTCTGCCGATGACTATTTCCAAGTTAAAGGGATTTTGAGACTAAATGGAGATCATATAGATAACTCTGTTACTCCTTAAGCTTTGTTTGCACAAGCAGTCGTCATTTTGGAAGCTGCCCACCATACCCCTTGTATGTATTTAAATGTTAACTTACATTTAAAAATGTGGGTTTAAACTAATGGTCTCACTTGGGAATAAATAGAATGAATACATAAGGTATGATTTTTACTGTTTGTGCTACACCCGGCAGATGCAGTCTTACTGCTTATGGAATTGATGTGCAGAAGACACCACTGATACAATATATGTAAGAAATGAATATACCAAATGTATCCTATAAATAAAGCAAGCTATTCTATTAGGCAGTGCCTTTCAGAAAGGTAAAATACAGTTTGGCATTGTCAGAAACTATTTCAGTTTTCTTCTTATATTATTCCATTTTAGTAAGCCAGTCTTTATCCTATTATATCTTTCCTTAAACTCAACTCATCAGAGTGACTTTTATGGCCGATTTCTTTAAGGCAGAAGAAGTTTCATGAGTGAAGATTACTTGCTTTATTATTTGGGGCTAAGTTATGGGGAAATGGACTAAAATCATAAAGTATTAAGTGAGTCTCGGGTGTGTACTAGTTTGCATTCATGGAGAAGCAGAACACTTGAAATTCCCCATAAAGCTGCCACAAAGCAACACAGGGTTTTTAAATAAGGATCCATACGCCAAAGAGTGTAATTTAGGCACCAAATGAGAAAATATAGTTAGCTTTGCCTGAAGTTGATTTAAATTTTATTTTAGCTACAGAAAGGAGGTTATTGATTAAAAACGGAGTTGTTATCAAGCAGCTCTTGAGCTAGAGGCTTGATTTCTCTCTCTTGCTTTCTGGTCATAGTCTGTCTTCTGTGTATTCCATGCAGTTGTTTTCTGCTCCTGCTAAGCAAGTTGAACCACTCAGAGAGTAAAGGATTCTGATTCAGTGTGTATTCATACAGCCAGGTATAAAGATTAAGTCAAGGGCAGGTTGCTGTACCCAAATGGCTGGCTTATGTTAGTTGTTTCTGCTTGGACTGTCTTCTGTACTACCTGAAATGAAGCTGCATGTGTTACTTTTTGTTGCTAAGACAGCAGTATATATGTTACTGATTCTTACTGGGAATGATGTAGGTGGCTGAGATGAACAATTCAACCTTATCTCATAAACAATGAGAGTGTGTAAAGAAACTTAAGTCAAATATGACAAAATACCAGAGCTGCTCATGGATCTACTTACAAATAGCAATGGAGTTTGTAATCAAGTGTTACAGAAGGTGGCATTTCATTTGGTAGGACAAAGACTAGTGAGATCTTAGAGAAATAGTAAGGTTCTTAGTGATAACATGCAGCATGCTAGAACTGAAAACACAGAGAGAAGAAAGGATCTTGAAAGACAAGAAGATACACCGATATTTGGTGGAAGTGCTTAGGAAAAACAGTTTGACAATACATTTTGGATCTCAATCCTTTTGTTCATTCTGAACTCTTGTCACTGTGGTTTTAGTTAGGTTCCCTTTACAAGTTAGGCACCTTTTTGACTTCTGTGCTTTGTGTGATTTTGTGATTGAGGTTATGAGGCTGATTTAAACTGTGATCTTAGCTTAGAGCTCCAGGGTAGGCTTGAGCCCCAACTCTCTGATCACTCATGCAGCAGAATTCATTGTCTTTCTCCAGTCTGACATTATCCAACTGTCTCCTCTTGCCCTATAAAAACTGAGAGCTTGAACTTTTATAGTTCCCTTCAGCCCAAGCATCTGAGACCTCTCTACATAGTTTTTGCCATGTGTTTGTGATGTCCATGCAAAAAAAAGATGAGGGGAAACTGGAATTAAGGGAATTACTCAGGTTTTTTGCTATTAGAAAATGGAGAAACTGAAGAGAGGCCTGGAACTTTCCTGCCTTATCTAACACTTAAAATTCTATTGTTATGTTATACCTACATTGCTCTTCAAGTGCTGTTTTAAGAAGTGACCCTCAGACTGGTAGGGAGTGGGACGAGGATAATCACTGGGTATGATTAGCACTGCAGGCCATGTTAAAGTATTTTCTGACTATTATTTTATCCATCCAATATGCTAGTTCTTTATAAATGAACTGTATTCTTGCTAACAGAATGTGAAGAACAATGGAGATGATTTCATGCATCAGAGTATCCATGTACACAATGAATTCCCAGGAGAAGGAGCAAATTTGGGGAGGGAGTATGGGAAATCTGGAGCAGAGCCTGGTGTATTACTTTATGAAAAGAAACACAAAAAACCCCGAACAAACCGATCCAAACAAACACCCTCTAGCAAACCAGCATCTGAAGACCAAAGAGTGCAATATCCCTTTGGTTGTATGGAGGGATGGAATTGCGTTCCTCCTTTTCACTGAGCCTGTCTGCTTGCTGACCTGGCCAAACAAATGTAGAACATAATCTTTTAAATCATTACAAAGTAATGTGTTTCATTTTTTCATGTATTCTTTTTCTGCCTGGATGCCATTCTGTCTCCTGTTAAGGAGACACTAGGCAAAAACTGAGTTATTGCAGCCATACGATTGTAATGGCTGATGTTTCTTAGCTGGTCTAAAAGAGAGGCTATGATAATTACTTGACAGATTAAGCAATGGGTGGTTTTATTTCTCTGTCTCTCTAACTGCATTGTTACACAACATTCTTTTATAATGCAATGAATAACGGAATTCACTGATTCTATTAGAAATGTATCAAAAAAGCATGAAGAATGCCACAAAGCCCAAGGAATGCAACAAAGCTCCTGTTTTGTGCCATTGGCTGTCCTGGAGGCTGATCTTTTTCACAGGTTATCTAGACCTTCCCTGATTGTGTCCATTCTGACCTTTTCTATTTAGCATTCCTGTAAAGAACGGCACAAGTTGTATGGTGACAAGGAATGGACCAAATATCCACCTCACCTGGAAATGAAATACCAGATAGATTTAGAGTTGGGTTTTGAGCTGTTTTGATTGTGTTTGTTTGTTTGTTTGTTTGTTGGGTGGGGGGGTTGTGAGCTCCCCTTGAATTGGATTAATGTTTGTTATAATTAAGCAAGGTCTTGTTTTGTTGGCCCTAATACCAGCACGTTGCATGTTTCATAAAAAGCAGCAAAAATGCCCTTAAGACCCAGTATTTCCTAAACTCCTATTTCTAGCTGAAAATGTTTACCCTAGAACTAGTAGTTCTTATGGGACTTTCTCAAATCAGTAATAGCTATAAAGCTTCTGCAGGATGTTTGTGAGCGCTTCAAGTTATGGAGGCTCAACAGAGACTTTTTGGATACAGCAGTTTCTGAAGCATTGTGACTCCACCTTTTGAATGAATAGCTTTGATGTGTTATACCTGTCTTTCCCAGTCACTAGCTTTCAATACTTACTGGGCTCCAGAAGACAATTAAACAACCCTCTTTTTCTTTCCCCTTATCTCTCATTCCATCTGAACCTGTTTCCTTTTCATGTTAATTTCAATGTAAACTTGTTTTGGTTTGGAGTTTTAAGGCTACGTAGTGTCTGCAGCTCAGTGCATTAGTGGTGCCCTGCAATCTAGGGCAGACAAGTTATGTATCAGTAATTTAATAAGACATACATAAAACAAACCAGCATGGATTTATTTTGTTTCAAGATTGAATAGGGTCAGCTGTGTGAGCAATGTATCTGCCAGCTATTGTCATTGTCCTGTCTGGGCAGGCTTATTTATCTTGGTTAGTAAACAACTTAAAAGGCAAAGGAGGTAGGTGGCTTAAGGGAGTGTTATTAGGACACAGAATCTTTGGTGTCTAAATCCAGGCCAAATCACTTATAAGCAATGTACGACCAGTAGGTGGTTAGGGGATGCAGCTAAATATACGACTGTTATTAGAGAGGTGACAGTGGAACAGGCAGTTGTCACAGCTGGGAGGTCTGCTCAGTTAAATCAATCAAATTCAAATGTCTGCAGAGAAAACAATAGAGGTGCAAGCTTGTAAATTCTGATAATCACTAACATTTTGAGGTGCACGCATTCAGTTGTAGAGTCTTAAGGGCCAGTGACTGGAAACCTTAGGCATAGCTGATGATCCTGAAACTCTTTTTCTCCCCTTTTAATCTGTAATTCTTTGTACTCTCTGGTGTGAAACTATATGATTTCTTCATATGCAAAACAGGTCAAATAAGGTACAAAGGTAAAAACTAAATAAACAGGTTTTTAGTTTCCCATTCATTTCATTTCTTGTGCCATCAGTTCAGCAGTCCTGTAACAACACAGGCCACAGCAAGTTGAAAATGAAGTAGTTTAAGCATGGATAGACAAACATGCTGGATGATGGGGAAGGGCATTCTCTTTTGAAGAACCACAGTAAAACCACTATAATTAAAACCATATAATCTGCCTGTATAAAAGCCAGCAGGAGATTGCAAAGCAGTTGTGGTGTGTTAAAAATGACCATATTTCCCAGTAGAACTCATTACCCTAAGAGCACCCTTGTGGACACCAAGGACCTCAGTTACATTTGAGTATTTCAAGGGTGGCTGATTCTGCTCTGTCTGAAAGGAGCATGTTCTTCAAAAGATGTGTTTAAAGGAGAAATGAATACAAATGGTGTAGGATATGCCAGTTGGTATGTCAACACCTGCAGAAGTACTTGTCACATTGGCTGTAGATCTCGGATGATTGCATTGTGAAGAAGTTTGAAACACTCGAATCATGCGAATTGATCACAGAAAACTCCTGTTAAGGTCATATGTACTCTTCAGTATTCAGACTGCAATAAATCTCTCTAGTCCTATTGTCCTTTTTTTTCATTAATAGTATGTTTCCTATGTATTCTGGTTTTTCCTCCAAATGCACTATATTTTGCTGTTAATTTCTGAAAGTATTTATTTACTTGCATAAATAAGCAGACAGATAAAGTTTGGTGCTTCTTTTTTTGCTTCTGTGAAATGGGAGATGGTGGGAATCTGTATTTCTTAGATGAAAGGTGCTGAATCAGGCCTCAGCTCTGTTCTGTAGGAATGTTCTTCAGCTTTGCAAACAACAAATGCAGTGAGCTATAATGCTTCAGCTTTCTTGCTATTCATTTACAATGTGGAACAAAATGTACAGTAAAAATTCATGAAATGGAGGTCAGCAAAGGAGTCTAGCAAGCCAGTTAGGTGTTTTCCTGGGAAGCTGTCAAAGCAAGGAGTACAAAGTGCAGTATGGGCAGATGATACCTGCTAGCTGTTATACTAAAGCCGTAGATTTCCCCCGAGTGGCAAATAGTTTCTGTGTGTAAGGTGTCAGAGCGCTGGAATCTTTGTTGATAAGTAGTGATGTGAACATGTGAATGTGTGAAGGCTGCTGTTAGAAAACACTGGGAAACAGTTGGAGACGCAATAGTCTGGTATCTGGAAATGCAGAAGTAGTTGAATAGCTGGTTTGGCTCTGTGAAGTTGAACACAGAGAGTTGCTTAGACCTCTTCTTCAGCTTTCAAAGGCTTCCTCTCTCACAGGATTTAGGAACAAGTAAGAAACAGCCCTGACCTGAGGTCAGCTTTGTTGTTTCAGTTCGCATGACTGACGGCATCGATTGGTTTTGAAAGAGAAGTGTGGTGTCCACCTTCAGAACTGAGCTGTTACTTGGCATACCAAAACAGCAGAGCAATGCAACCGAGCCTCCGCATGAAGAGACTGGACACAAATGAATGTCAAAATGATTTATTTGTGTGGTTTATATTGCACAAGACTAAAAAAATTAGGTAAAAATGATTTGGCAAGTAACTTCCCCTGCTAGAGAATATAAAGACAAGCAGAGGTTGTACAAACAGAAGAGAAATTACAAATATAGGTTGAAACTTCTTTTCCATGTGTTTCATGTTGTCTAACATTGCATTTTCCTTAATTACTTCAGCATAATATATTTGTTGGGTGGAAATGTTATGTTCCCTGTCTCTGGTGTTTCCCCACCAGACAGCTTCCAGTCAGATGTGGAAAAGGAAAACTCCGCAGCATCTTGGGATGAAACCATCCAGTTTTGCTGAGCTGCCATTCCCTCCTCTCTGTTTTTCCTCTCAGGTGTTTTATTTTGTCACACTGCTGCCTTTTTCTGAATGTTTGATCTTGCTTCTTACTTGAAAACTATTACAGAAGCTTTATCTTGCCCCTTTTATTTCTGTGTTCTTTCTTTACTTATACTTTCTTCTTTTCAATGCCTTGGTTGCCTTCAGACTAAGGTGAGAGCATAGCTTGGTTTTATCATTAAGCTATTTCATTAAAACTTGCCCCAGTCACACATTTCCCCTTTTTTCCATTGCATACTTAAGAAAAAAGGCATTAGAAACACTGTTTATTCTCATTATGGATATACAAACAGCGCTTGAAAGTAAATGAAATTTTCTGATTTCCTAAATTATGTTTTACAGCTGTGATATCAATAGACTTCTGATTATAATTTTTATATCAGGACTGAAAATTCAGTTAAAGATTAGCACGAATAAGCTGTGTAGAGCTAATACATTGCTTTATCCTTTTGTCTTTAGACCAAATAATTTCTTATTTCAAAGCTTTCTGGATTCAGCAGCCTTGCCTGATTTAGCAAATGAAGCTTGTCAGTGCCCTCACAAAAGTGGTCATTCTACTCTCCATGTATGGTGTTGCTATGTTATGGAAGTACGTGCATGGTGGATTTCAGTTGTGAAATGCATTGGTTCAATACCTGTAAGTTTTATCTTTTTGGGGTGGTTTTTCTTCTGTTTGTGTGGGGGGTTTTTGGAGGGGGATTGGTTTTGGGTTTGTGTTGGGGTTTTTTTATGTTCTAAATTATGTGAATATCAAAAAAAGAATTTAAGAGTTTGCCAGGAAAAAAGAAAAATCTTCTGCTCATGACGAGTGTTGTTTTGCCAAAACCTCATCTTTATAACTCAAAGAATAAAAAAATCCTAAAGCTTTTGCTAATGTGACATCTTTATGCATGATTTTTGATTGCCTGTGTTTTAATTTGGGAAAGCACAATGTCGTTACAGGGATGCTAGAACCCAGAGTTCAGTTTAAAGAAGGGACGTTTAATTTCAGTGCTGTCTTCTCGGGCTATAAATTTCACAGATTATGAGAGGGAGTAGCTGGAAGCAATGTTCTCTTTTCCTGGTTTTAAATTCCACTGTTCTTTTCATGGTGTTGTTCTTGTGCTTCTGGAAGATAACAAAAAAGAGAAGACTGGCTCTCACAGAAAAACTCTGTAATGCGTCACAAAGGGAACCTACCTACTTCTCTCATTCTTAGGATAAATAATTTCAGGGCTTAAAGCCATTTTTGGCATGCTGTTCTCTTCTATTTACACTTTTATGAGTACCTTTGTGGTTGTCTTCCTTAAAATGTGATTTTTCTGGTGATAGCACAAAATCATTTCAAAACACAGCACAATCAATTTGACTACTGGTTATCTGTTGTCTAATGTTCACAGCATGAGAAACACAGTACGTACCACCTTGCTCACTAGTGTGGTGGAAGGAAGTTTATTTTCCCTGCATGTTGTGCACAAGGAAACAGGAAAATTTCACTGTTAATTCCAGCAACTTTTTGGAACTGTTTTATTCTTCAGTCTCCACCTGAATACCATTTAAGAGGATCTCAAAAAATATCCTATTTTAAAACAAGGATGCTTTTATATTTGTCCATCATACTCATATTCTTCCTCAGTCTGAAAGCCTCATAAGTCTTAGTGCTAAGGAGAAGATCTTGACAGCATGGTGGCTTTTTGCAGGGTGTTAATGAAAAGAGAGAGATTCTTTCATCTAATGTTAAACACGAAGAAAGAATGTGATTCATCAGAAAATTTCCCCAAATTGCTCTTTCTTTTGATGGTCATCCATATACAAAATAGTTGTTATGAAGACCTAGTCTTACAGGCACACTGTTATTCACCTTTGTCAGCTCTGAGTTCTATGTTCACTTAACTTTTCTCCTCCAGCCCACTCTAATGTTTGTCATCTTAGTCTACACTATGATCCCCCACATGAAAGTGTTTAAGTATCCAAAGTTGTTAAAACACGCTGGTTTGACTGCTCAGCATGTCTGAAAAAACCCATGATGATGTGACCAGAGCAAATTGTGTTTCTCTGTGCTGTACCATAAAATGTCTATCAATTTCTGTGGTAAAGCTTTAATATTCTTACTAAATTAATCTGAAATTCATTATGGGAAGCAGATGTTGTGGGCTTTATACATTCAGAAATATCTGTGTTGCGGTGCTTTGTCTTCCTTTGCTATTTCATCCCCTTTTTATTGCTTCAGAACAGATACATGAATAAATACTTCTCTAATCTAGAAGTTACTATGCTTGAGTTTCTCAGCTTGTTTCTTATCTTCTGCCTGTAGAAAGATGTATCTTTGTGAACCACTGGCTCCCTGCTAAGTGATGTTGACAACTAATGCCTTTCCTAGTCGTCTTTTCCTTTTGATGTCTGTTGGAAGGGGACTGTCTATTTTTAAGACCACTTTCCTTTCATCCAGAGTTTTCCAGGGAATTATTTATCTTTATTTTTCTCTTCAACATGTCTGTTTTAAATATTTCTTTCATGACAGTTCTTTACCCAAGCTTTTCTCAAAATATAAGAACATGTCTTTTAAATACTCTTCAAATAGCTATTCAGAACCTGCAAAGTGAAGTATATCTCCCTTTTTATAGTTTCCAGATTGGTATTTTCCTCATTTTATTCTCTACTAGGGAGAAGTTGTGTTGGTTTTCTAAGTCTGAAGAGTGCATTTTCCTGACCAGCTGCCATGTTGCTTAGACCTTGGTAAAACTAAATTGTTACCTTTGCAAGTAATGAAGCCTTGATTCAGTCAAAGGTCTTTGAGATTTGCCTTTTGAACCATACCAGCCTAGCTACCACCAGGTGCAGGCTTACAGAAGAAATGTAGCACATATGCAGCTCAGGATGGAGTTTGTACTAGATATGCAGGCATTTGTGCTGTTCAGCTTGAAAGTGTTAGCTTAAGGTGCCAGACCAGGTGGGAATCTGGAGACAGCACAGTATGGATTCCTCCAGAAAACAGTTCTGCCAGAAAGTGGTAGGACTGATTCCTGTTTTCCTGGTAATAAAAGAAGCCCAGGGGAATTCACCTTACATTTTTTTATTAACAGAATGTTCCTCATTTTGTCTCCATTTCCTTCTCTTTCCCCTTCCCCATCATTACATGCTTAATTCATATGTCAAATTTGGGGATCATATATAGTGGCTTCTTAATTCAAGCATAGGTAGAAGGTTTTAGTGGTTATTTTTGGGCAATCTGGAGCGTGAACTTTAATCTTCACAGGCTGTATTTTAAAAGGGCTGATGGGCTCATTTACCAAAGTTTAATTTGACAGACGAGTGGTTTAATCTGTTATATCAATTAAAGTGGAGCCTATTTGTTATCAGTCAACAATATTGTTTATGCTAAGTACTATAACTGTTAAATGCATGGCAATGTTGGCCATACGGTGGCTATTCTGTCATTCTTTCTCTCTTCAAATATATATTTTTTAATTGGAGAACCTATTGCTTCTGCTAATCAGGAGTATAAGTCTGAAGCGTATCCACTGACTTCTGATGAATGTGGCAGTTTAATTGAACAGAAAAAGAGGATTATGCTATCAAACCAGAATTGCTAAAAACTGTTATGTTTTAAATTTGATTAAAAAGGAGGAGTTCTTCCTGCTATTATAAAGTAATAAAAACTTTGTAACTGGTACATGGTCACTTATTATGGCAAATGCTCTGCTTTCTAGAGAGCAAACACCTGCCTTGTGTCACTATGCTCCTCAGAATAATGATGCTCAAAAGATTTCTGTAGACTATTCTTTAGTATCTATGTGGTAGGGAGAATACTGTTTTTAAGGGGTATTTACATTTTGGTAGTTGGAAACTTTTCACAAACATATTGTCAAGGTTTATTTTGGTGTCAGTCCTACAGAAATGCTGACATATGGACTAGAACTGAGCTTCCCGGTATTGCAAAATGAGTAAGAAGTAGTCTTGGGAACTTTAGCACTTCCTTTTTCTCTTTCTTCTGACTTTTTCCTAAGCTTAACAATAACTATTGATGACAGCAACTATGAAGGCTCCATAGGTTAGCCAACATATACATTTTGTAATCAACTTATGTCTTAAAATCAAATGTATGTTTCATCTTAAAGAATTCTTAGTTCAGAACACTGGCTTCTCTACAAAGCTACAAAAGAGAAGGGATTTGCCGACCATATTTTCACTGTGTCTATTTTCTTCTTTGCATCCATTTGTTTCCTCTGTATCATTTTTCCCAAGTACATGCTTATTGTTCTGGTCTCTTTCATATTATTTTCTTATCTCTTCCCCCTAAAGACTTCAGTTTTGTCCCAACTTGTTTTTTTTCTCTCTTCAGTACTTTTACACAAATGGGTGAATTGTATGGTTGTAACCATTGCATCATTTTATTCTAAGTTGCTTTTTCACATTGCTGAAAAGCAAGCATGAGCTCTATGGACACGTGTATGTGAAAAGGAAACATATTATTAAGATTTTGCTATATATTTTCTCTGTCTACTGTGGTATCAGCACTTGTTCTGTACTGACTATTCATAAATACCATGAGATATTCAGCCAAGAGTGGCTGAGACTCGACCCTTGAAGCCAAGTACAAAGTTCTTGCCCACAGCACTGCTCTGCCCATTTCTGTCTGTGAAGTTGGTGCTGGGGGAGATATATCAAAAGGGAGGAAGCTGTAATTGTATGAATCCTCCCTGTTTCTTGAAAGATCATGGGTTTTAATAGGTCTTAGGAGCTGGGAAGTATGATTCAGCTCTGTCTGCATTCAGGAAAACATATGAATTGGAGGAAAAATAGAGCGTTGCAATGAGATATGGGAAAGGTGCTGGTTCTCAGGAGTATCTCATTCTTTCAATTTAACTCCTATTTTTTGCTAAAGGTGATCAGCAGTAGACAAGTTCCATCAGGCTTCAGAGTGGCCATGCACTGTGTAACCACAGCATCTCACAAAAAATTGCTCATTCTTTGTACTTTAAAGATCTGAATGTTTGAAGGAGCAAGTTGCTGACAAATGAAGATAAAATGGTAATTGTGATGTTAACTTGACAGCAATTTCTGAACATTTTCTTGTTCAGGAAGATTTTACCCAAGCAATTTGAGAAAATGAAGGCTCCTGCCACAGACTGACACTTGTATGAGGCTATGTTCCTGAATCTCCATCTGGAAGCTTATTTTCAGTCAGTCTTCCTGGCCTTGACTCTCAAAGTTGTTCAGGCAATGAGGTACATAGATGCATAGCTCCTGTAGACATGGGGAGCTGATACACCCTGTCTGAGGTCAGACATGCTATAAATGGGCAAACTTCTCCAGAGAGCTCTGCTGGTCTGCCTTATGCATGAGCTCTCCACTGCCTTTGGCAGTCTTTCAGAGACAAATATACTGGATTTTGCATATGCCAGGCCACTTGCACTGTCTGCAGCACTGAATTTTGTTGAGTGGAAGGAGGATGGGCACTTGGATAATTGAAGTCAGTCTTTCATTGGAAGCAGGAACAGTTACTGATGTAGAAAACTCTGGAAATTAGGATCTTGACGTTTATGTAAACAGAAACAGTCACAACTGATGCTGTGTCTTGAACCTTAGCAACTCTTCTTTAAATGCATGTACAAGGTGTATAGACAATATATACAATAGTGTAGTTTATAGACAATTCCTATAGAGCAGTGATCATATCTGTTTAGGCACAGCACAAGGAGACCCACCACACTGAGACAAGAAACAAATGTATGAACTAAAGCATGTACTGTATTGTCACATCTCAGCTGCTTGGTGTTGGAATGAGAGAGTCATCTTTGCAGACTGAAGGAAGTAATTTATATACACTTCTATGAAACTTAATCTTGCAACTATTCCATCTGAAGGTGTTCATTTCTGAATCTTGCCAAATTCAGTCCCTAGTTGAAATGAATGACTGCAGTGCAAATAGTGATGTAGCAACAAACAGTTCAGTCTGGCAGCCATGATTTTCTTAAAGAGAAAATAGGTCCAGACATAATGGTTTCATGGTGATTGTATCTGTGTAGCCTGACTTTATACACTAAACCTCTAGCTCATAATGTAAAGCATTGCTTCACAAATCCAGATGTGGTCCAAACAATAAAAGGAAGCCTCAACCAACTAGTCATATTGCTCAAGATAGCTTGGTGTTGACACAGAAGGTCTGAATGGACACTACAGATTCATTTAAGGCCAAAAATTCTAGTCTTGCTTCCAGTAAGGAGCACCAGTGCTATACAGTGCTAGGACATAGCTCATTTTACGGTAAGCCCAGTGCTGTAAACTTTGACAGTTGCTATGTACCATGTACTTCATGGATTAGGTCAAACTGTAAACTGAATTAAGGCATAACCCACCCAAGTTATACCATGTTATACTCACTGAACTCTGATGCTCACTGTGAAGATGTTGTGTTATTGGTGGGGTTTGTATTGGTTATAAGATGTTTACAGAAATTTGCTGGAAGTTATCTTTCAATGGCTGATTTTAGTTTTGGGGTTTTGGTTTTTTTTTTATATTGTCCAAAAGCTTTAGAAATACCTAATACTGTCTGAATACTCCCATTACTATGCTACTGTGTGCTGTCTGGAGAGCACAGTTATCACTCTATCAAGGTATAAAAAAGCACTGTGGTGTCTGAAGCATCCAGACTCATAAAATATTTCCTCTTAGCATGAATCTATTTCTGTAGCAAAGCAACACCCATTGCATAAAATCTGCCACAGTCCAGCAGGCCACTTATGTTGGGGTTGAGCAGACAGGTCTGGAGCCCAGGCTGACAGCATGAAGGTGAGCTCTTTGAGATTGGCCATGCATCACACAGACCTATAAGTGGAAGTTCCATCAGCATGAATGGGAACAGGTTCCAGCCTTGACTGTGGTGTCCTAGCAACAGAAAGTGAAATGTATGTGATTGTGCAATGCCTTGACTTCCCAACTCCTTCAGTTTGCACTCCACCAGAATTTAAGGCAAAAGAGCAAAGATATCTATGCACAGATGCAATTGAACATTTACCTACACATATATATATTTATCATTCATTTATATGTTTGTATGAACACACGCATATATACATGCACCAGAAGGAACAGATCTCTTAGAATAAACTAATTCAGGTTTTCATCCATGCTGTTACAGAGGAAAGAAATAGAATTAAACTCAAAATCAGGTAAAATATCCTCGTTCAAATTACGGATCCTGATACGATGGCAATTTGCTTCATCATAGTGCTAGTTTAAGAGCCTCTGTAAAATATCATTTTATAGAACAAGGGAGGATGACATTAGTGGTTTAAAATATCCTTTAATGAATTCTGATTCTTTCCGTACTGCAACCCAAGTGAATTTACAGATGCTTCTACCATATACTATCCTATCCTACAGAAATGAAAAAGCTGAAATTCAGCTGGCTGGCTTCTCACTAGCTTGCTAATCTGTCTATTATTTGGAGCATTTAATTTGTTGGAGAGATTAGATAATGAAAGCATATTCCATTAGCTGAAGCACATAAGCATTGCTACTACCACAGCTGCATGCCAGGCAAAAGGGGGGGTTATATTTAAGTTCTGGGGAGAGCTCCTGCTTTTCATAGAATCCCAGACTTGTTTGGGTTGAAAGGCACCTTAAAGATCATCCAGTTCCAACCCCGTGGGCAGGGGCACCTTCCACTAGACCAGGTTGCTTAGGCCACTGAGTAGCACTGGAATCATCTTTGTCCTGCACGAGGTAGGAGGAAGAAGCAACATACCCAGTTCATCCTGTTGTCATACTTGGACTACTTGGTACAGCTCAGTACCCTCCAGGCTAATGGCACCGATCTTGTGGCCTCCAACACTGCCTGCTCCCTCACTGGGCATCTCTAACATCTCACCATATTGCTCATTAAAAAGAGGCCCATAATTATTACTTGTGTTAGTGAAAATGCACGCCCCTGGACATTACTTGAGCATCAGGGAAGAACTTAGAAGAACATGTTGAAGTGCTTACACACCTCCTACAGTTCTCCTAAATCCTTCCCTGGATCGAAATGGCTTATTCCACTCTTTTGTAATATTCAAAGCAGGTAAAAGTATTTATAGCACCACAGGATTGTTGCTAACGCTTCTTTGCCCTGTCTCAAAATTTATGGTAATGTATTTTCCTAACTGCAGCAATTTGCCACCAACTTTTATGAGGAGGTTGAGTATAAAACACATATAAAAAGGGAGGGATAAATCAATCTCTGATGATTACAAAGCATTATATAAAAGTATACGCTCATATGTGACACTTAAATTAGAAATGTGTAGCAAATTATGCAGGGAGGAGCAATGTCTGAATTCAAATGGCAGTGCAGAACAAACAGAGGAGCTGCCTCCCTTCAGACACCTGATTTCAAAAGGGCTTTGTCTTTCTGAGGGTAGTTGCTGTTTACTAGCACATGATAACCACAATTACCCCCAGTATTCGCTTGGAGAGAAATGCTAAGGCAAACTCCTACCCTGGCTGTTGAGGCAAAGCATTGCTTTGCGTTCTGCCTTAGGGAGTGCTAAAGCGGGGTCATTTCTGATGGCTGCCCATGCTACCTTCCCAAGCTTAGCCCAGTCTCTCCTAGTTTACCCCAGTAGCTGGCAAGGAAGAAGCATACCAGCTTGTTCCTATGTGGATGCATGTGTTTAGCTCAGTGCTGCTCTGAACATAGATTTGCCACCCTGAACCAGTGGCTGGACTTTAAGGTATGGCCTGAGCTCATGCTGCTGCAGCAGATGGATGTGCTTCCATCTGCCACTTACTGTGGCTGTGACTCTTTGCTCAGTGGCTTGGAGGAATCACTGTGATTATCATCAGTCTCTGTGGCCTTTTCTGCTTGCCTATGCCTGTCAATAGCACTCTGACATTTCTTTTTCCTTTACTGTAAGTCACAAGGATGCTTTGGTGTTGTACCTGCTTCTTTGAATAGTGCTAGGTAAATTTCTGGTATGCAGTGCCCTGGTCATTTGCACCTCTCACAGAGGTTTAATTCTCATGACAAGGAATCAAAGAAAATGCCATGTACAAAATACACTAAAAAGTACAGGCAAGGAGTGTAGTTAAAATATATAGCTAATGGCAGTAAATCAAATAGACTTAAGTATCATCTCCCTAATGCTATGAGGTGAATGTTTTCCTACCTTCTTCACAAAGTTTCTTTACTAGTGATGTGTTGTGATTTGACGTTTAAAAATGTGGTTTATTATACTTTTGGCAGGGAGGGGTTGGTCAGGCTGTGTGGCATCATACTCACAAAAGATGAAATGAGGCTTAAGAAAGGTTGGGGCAGAGTGCATATGTGCACATATACACCCAAGGGGATTCCAATTCTGCTGCTACCTGAAAATACAACGCTCTCATCTGTGTTTGTCATCCTCTTCTGTAAACTAAAACATGAGTGGCTCAGAAATAGAGGCCCTCAACTGTTGTAGATAATAATTATGTAATGGTGAGCACTGCTCAGTCTGGGAAGTTTGGGGGTTTTATGAATATATCTGGATCTTTGATATGTCTATCCTTAGTCAAAGATGGTTTAGAAAGGTATTTGGTTTAAGCTTGTAGGCTTTGCTATGGGATTGGTGAGCCAACATCTGATTTGGATTTATTTGAAGCAGATGTTAAGCATAGATAGGAGACTAATGTCTGTAGTGGCTCCATACCTGTCTGAATTATTGCTAAAAGTCCAGCATTGGCACATCTCTAATTTAATACATGTTTCAGCAGTGACCATGGTAATAAAATCTGAAATGCCTTGTTCTCCTTTCATTAAAGTCAGAAGGGGAAAAAAAAGAGATCTGTATCAATGTGAACACAGAGGTGTTTCTGACCAACATGAAAGTATCCTTTTATCTAACAAAAAAACCCAAAACCTAATCTTGTTGTTTTAACAAGCTATCTAGTGCAGGCTGGGTTCTTTTTAATCAAATGCAATGCTATGACATAATTCTTCATGCACTTGAATGATTAACCACAAAGTTGTCTTTCCAGGGGCCTGTGCCTCATTTGTAAACTGCACATCTAAACTCAAAAGAGAGAGACAAGAGATGAAAATGGGATCTGCAATATAGGAAATTAATAAAAACAGTTTTAAAAGCATGAGTTCCAGGCTGTGAAACCTTATCTGGGTTTCAAAGACGTATAGGGCTACCCTGCACTTCAGTGAGCCAAGATAGATGTCCTGGCAGACAGCTGGCTATTAGGGGCAGGCAGCTTGGGACTGGAGTGGGTAGACAGAATGAGGACATGATGCATGGAAAAGCTGCCCATCATGGACTCTACCAGTTCCTCTGAATGCCTTGACCTCTGCCATTGGGTTGCCTTTCCCAAAGCTGCATTGCAGGAATAAGAAGGGTTAATGCTACCTCACAGCACTACCTTTTCTTACCAGGTATCTCAGGCTGTTTCAGCTGCTTGAGGGACAAGCACTTTCATTTAGCACACAGGTACCTCCTGAAGCAAGGCATTTGTTTTGGGTTGAGCTGACATTAACAGAAGACAGGCTTGAAACCAGTTCAGGGAGTTAGGGGTTCTTTGTAAGTCTGCAGAAGCTAAAAGTGTCTTCTGAGCTGTACTGAGCAAAGTTAGTTTTCTTCCTAGTAACCAGGATTATACTGCTATGCTTATAGTGGAACGATTTATTAAGGTGTCAGTTATCTGCTTGACACTGCAGCTCATCACCAGGAATGTGTCTCATTAATCCTGCTGTGCCGTGAAGGGGCATCAGTTCTATCAATGTTTTTGGGCAGTCTTTCACTTGCTTCAACAATTATGTGCTGCTAATTCACTGTAGCAAGAGTTGATAAAACAGTAGGGCTGAAAACAAACGTTTATTTCAGGACACATATATTTGTGAATTTGTTACTTTGGCACCTAGTTTTAGGACTGGCCTGGCTTCAGATTATTCTGCAGCATGTGAAGTCAGAATTTTACCTAATTACACACATAGAGTAATGATGATACAGTTATCCATTTATAAATGCCTTAATTGATCACTTGACACATAATAATGCTTAGATTTAATGCTTGATGTAGTACGATAACACTCCCTCCTTTGATATAGGTATATACGCCTCAAGAGGGTTAATTACTTTGGGAAAGAAAATGTAAAATTGGGGGTAATTAAATTGTCATCTACAGTAGCAAATTATTTTAGTTACTCTATACAGAATGTAAATACAGTTTATCTGCTTTTCATTAGGAGGTGGCATTGAATAAGCACAGTAGAATCTTGTAATGAGGCTTTTTCCATTAACAATAAAAATAACCCATTTGAAACTTGTTATGTTTAAAATTATTTACCATAGTAGGAGCCAGAATTACAAATAAGCACAGCTATCCAAGCAAAGAACGATAGCATAGCTAGAGAAGCCAAAACTAAAACGCTAATAAAACTGCATGCTGGAACTTTGTGCAAGTCTGCTCTTTCTGTTGCTAACGTTTTTTTGTCATTTCTTTTTTCACCACCCATGAAAATAATGGATATAGAATAAATCTGCGGTATTGGAAATCCTTGGCACTCCTGGGGTCATGGTATTCCAGTCGAAAAATCTGCAGGGCCCTCTGGTTATTATGGGAATGGGTTCTCCCTGTATTCCTGACATTGGAGTGGTGCCTTGATAGTTTGGAGTGGTTTTAGGGGAAAGGAGGTTAACTTCTTTAAAAGCTTTTCATCCTGTAGCCTACTATGTTGTACCAAAGCTGTCAAAAGTTTAAATGCATGTGGGCTTTGCCTTTTTCTATACACAGAACGGTGGCTTGTCAGAGGGGTCTGGCTTTTTCATGTCTTCAAGTTTAAAAAGCAAATCTGGCGTGGATGCCAAACATATGGTAGGACAAAAATGATAAAAATATTGCAAAAACAACACAGGTTCTTTCATGGTAGAAAAGCAAAATGTTAGTGTAACGTAGTAACATTTGGTTTGTAATAATACATTTATGTGCAGGTTGTGAGATTGATTTAGTTACCTTTGCAGAGTGGAGCAGAACTGTGAGCACAAGCGTTGTCAGTGACATTTGACTTGAATCTACAAAAGCTTATATGTTAGAATGTTTCTGTAGAAATTACTGTGTTCAGCCCTTGCTTTAATATCTGAGAATATTCAAACATAATTTATCTGTCTTGTTAATAGCCTTCTGAAGTAGTAAACCAGCATCGCTTTGACTGAAGAATAGCAACTTGCAAGTAGAAGGCAACTGGCAAGAAAGATTTAAGTTCTTGACTTAAGGGCCTCCTCAAGATTAGTGTGGCCCTTACCTATGAGGAACAGCTGGTCCAGATACAAGTATTTATTAGACTGAGTAAAACTCTGTGCTTGACAGATCCTCTCCTTTGATGAATCTTTTCACATGTAGACAAAGTGCTGGTATGGGATTGGAAGGAGCTGTGGACAGCCATGCATTAGCTATGTATAGTTTTAGGTGAGGTAGTTGTCACTGGGAAGTAATTCAGCCTTGTTAGCCATTTTGTAAGTGGTTTGCTATAACAATGTGTTAATGTGTCAAAGTTGTGTGCGACCTGAGGCTTGGTGTCACAGCAATGGCAAACATGCAGTTATCTCTTTGTTGGTACATAGACTAAGTTAAGGGGTTTGTTTAGCAGCTTCCTTACTGGCTTGTTTGCTGGCTATAAGCAAGTCACATATCAGGAAAATGTGGTATCCCCCACTTGAAATTTTCAAGGTAATGCCCATATAGATATGGTAAGCAACAAGTATTCTCAGAGATGATGTCTGGTGTATAGCATGAACTCCTTTAGGGCTATGCTCATCTTAAACCTTGACTTCTGATTTAGTGGCTTTCCTTCACCAACTCCTTTTCCCGTAAAGATGAAGCAGCAAGGACCTTTTTATATCATATCCTTTCAGTTCTTCTTCTGGGAAGAGAAAAAACCGAAGTGACAAAGTACATGAGAGGTGATATTTTGATGTGTTGCTGATAGGCAGTAAAAGTATCCAAAATAATAGGATTTTTTTTCCAAAGATTTCCCAAACTGGCACAATTCTGTTAGTCTTGATGATAAAGTGCTGTTTAATTCTTTCCCGTGCCCTCCACCTCATCCCTTAAACTATCTCCTTTTAAATGTCAAGCTCCCTTTTTTACCAGCATTAAAAGCATTTTTATCTTGGAGTTACATGTCTGTGGCTTAGGACGTCTGTCTGGTTAGCTGTCAAAATTCAGATCCCATGTTTCCTCTGCAAGGAGCCCAGCAAATCCACTTGAGTAATTAGAATTTAAACAAGAATGAGGCCGGTACTCGTAAGGACAGGACCATGTTTTCCATGTACTTGACACAGCGTGTAGCTTTGTGTTCACTCACGGTTGACACTGACTAGTTAGAGATTCTCATTTTCTCCTTGTCTCCTGTGTCACAAGGAAATGTGTTGGTTATGAAGCCACAGTGAAGGGGCTGCCAACCTGACACAAAGATTCATAAATGTCCTCAAGCTAAATCAGGAGGAAGTCCAGAGCTTCAACAAACTGTAAAGTTTGCTGTGAGAAATCAGAGGCAAGAGTCCAGTGGAAAAAGCATCACCTGAGACTGGGAAGATGAAGAGTTAAATCCTTGCTCTGCATTGCTTAGGATCAGACTTGCATGGTGTTACTGTGGGGCCGTTGGCTCTCTGAGGATGAGATGGAGTTCCCCATTCTTTACTACCTACGCTCTTGCTTTGTTTGAATGCCAAATCCCATCCAGAAACATCATAACCTTATTTTTAGATTAAAGTTTCCTTTCAGAGATCCCAGTGAAAAGTTCATTTCTATTATTACTAACTTTCTGTAAAAAGAATGTCCTTACAAGACCTTCCTCCTAGTCAAGCTGGTTTTATTTTCAGCTGGAAGGACTAAAATGCAATGTGTGTCTTTTTCTTTTCCCTGGTTAGCTTGATGCACAGTCTTTTATGTGTCCATTATTTGATAGATCTCGAAGTGGCTGCAGAGCTATTTGCTCATACACAAATGTCCATGAAGGCTGACTAGTCTGACTCTGATCAGATACTGTAATGTTACATCAGCAATAGAGACCTCAGAGTTTCTCTTCTACACTGAAAAATTAATTAATCAAGAGGATGAAGGCAGCCTAATCTTTTAATAATAGCCCTCTAAGGCTGTGTTACAGTCAAACTCTATTAAGTAAGAGATGCTTCTGATGAACATGAGGCCTAATCTGATAAGAGAACAAAGTACATTCTCTGTGCTAGTCTTTGGGTGTCCCATGACAAAGCAAGAAGTTTCATGTCTCCAGGATGTGGTCTCCTCCTGACAGTACTATGTTGAATGATTGCAGTCTGGCTACCTCTCTTTCTTCTTTTAATGTGTTTCTTTTGCTTACTTCTTTCAGATCAGATCCCCAGCTCAACTGGACCAGGTGTAACTTCACTTAAATCAGAGTAAATGTGTTAATAGATAATTCATAGGTATATTGTCTGACACTGTAAAGTCAAATACCATCATCAAAATCTAAAATCTATTATTTGCAATGCCAGTAGTTTATTTGGATTTGATTTGAGCCTCTAAGGAGCAAGATGTAAGGCAGAAATTTACTTTTTCAAAGGAAGAAAGGTCCTTTCTTTTCATTCAGGCTTTTAAAACTTATTTTCTATCTGAGTTTACTTCCCTTAGTTGTGGCACAGGGAAATCATCTCCATATTTGCTATATGTCTATAAATGTTTGTACCGCTGTGTGCTACCAGTTGCTGCTTAAAGCACACTTGCAAATGTCAGACTGCTGCCTAGAAATGACATCCTGCTGTAAATCCTAGCCCACCTATCACCCTGACTCCAAGAGCAGGATAAAAGCAGACCAAGTGTTCTAGCCTATGCCCTGGCAACACGAGCAGGAGCAGCAGAGGACACAGGCAAGCAGGCAGCTCAGTCCCAGAGAGAGGCAATGCAGAGTGAGAAGCAGCAGGAGCACTGCCAGCAGCAGACTTGAAAGCAGAATACGGATATGTTTGTACATGCTTTCCCTGCTTCTGTCTCCTGCACTCCCTTTCCCCATCCGCCCATGCTGAAATTAGCATAACCCACTTTTAGGGCAGACAGTTACTTTCTCCAACTGGCTGGTTGTTTAAGAAGAGCTCCTTTGTATGAATGTAAAGTAAAAGTTATTAAGACTCTTCCTTATTCCCACTTCCTCCTCCTGCTGCCTCCCAGCTCCTTTCCTAAAGCTTGGCATACAGCTAAGCCCTAAAATTATAACACCTTTTCCCTAGCCATATCATGCTCCTGTTCTTACGCCTCTCATTTTTACTGTGGTGCTGCACTAAGCATGCAAATAAGTAGTTTTACTGAGAGCTTTTGCTTTTAAAAGCCTAAATTGTCTCCACCAGTTTATCAGGTCATGTCTTCAATATCACTAGCCCTCATGATTCATGGATATTCAATTTTATGAATATAGAAGGAAAAATATTGAGAATATAGAGCAATTTGTGCTCTACATTGGTAATATAGAGCAAAATGTGGTTTTCAGATATTTATTTAGGGCAAGCATTGTAGGACTTTGTGCACTCTGTGCCTCTATCTGCTTATGGATGCAGATCTCTTCTCTTGCTGCCTCTCTAGTTTGTTTCTATTTCATTAGCATCCAGAAACCTCAGGAATGGCCCAGGATCCTTTAGTTATATATGCTCAGAACAAAAAGGTACCACCCTGAGGAAATAAACACAAGCATAGTGGAACACCAAAAGTTTTATACTTGTTACCAGTTTACTTTCCCGGATGTGTATTAAGGGGATATGGATGTTAGCCATTGGGTGTGTATGGGAATTTCTAATCTCACAAGACTTCTAATCTGTTTTTATCAATTAATCTTAAAGCTGATGGAATCATAGAATCATAGAATAGTTAGGGTTGGAATGGACCTCAAGATCATCCAGTTCCAACCCCCCTGCCATGGGCAGGGACACCTCACACTAAACCATGGCACCTAAAGCCCTGTCCAGCCTGGCCTTGAACACCGCCAGGGATGGAGCATTCACAGCTCTCCTGGGCAACCCACTCCAGTGCCTCACCACCCTTACAGTAAAGAACTTCCTCCTTATATCCAATCTGAACTTCCCCTGTT